>JAAAWM010009721.1:0-27254 GCA_036873465.1 Thinopyrum obtusiflorum
AAGAGAGTCAAGCTGACGCCAGATGGCAGAACTCTGTGTGTAGAACTCATCAATAGAAGAGTCACCCTACTGAAGAGCGTGCTCCTGACGCAGCACAGATAGGTAGAGCGCATCACCAGAGGGCTGATAGCGCTGACAGAGGTAAGACCACATCGCTGCAACGGTGCCGAGGCTAATGAACTCCGAAGCAAACTGAGGGAGGATACTCGCAGTGAGAACAGCAGCAGCTCGAGCATCATCGTTGCACCACTGAGTGTAAGCAGACAGATCATCTCGGTAAACGGAAAGGGCATCTGTGTAAGAGGACACTTGCTGATCATAAGCGTCAACCGCAGCATCATCCAGGGCCTTGGCTGTATCCCGGTCAGCCTGAGAAGCATCAGCAGCAAGAACAGGTGGCATCGGTGGGGTAGGAGCCACAGGAGCAACAGGGCATGGCGGACAGGGTACCTCGCCAGAGAGAACGCCCCACAGAAGAAGACCACGCATGTGAATACGCATGAAGCCCACAAACTCAGCATAGTTGGTGCCATCGAAGATCACCGAGCACCGAGGAACAGCGACATAGTGCGAGGAAGACATGACGAACCCACGCGGTGCTGAAGACGCGGTAGTACCGCGCTAGCAGCGGTAGTACCGCTTAGAGCACACGGGCGGTACTGCCGCTGCAGGGCGTGCGCGGCCACCGCGGTGTCGGGTTGCACGGTAGTGGCAGCGGCAGTAGCAAGCGGTAGTACCGCACTCCAAGCGGTAGTACCGCTCCAAGCGGTAGTACCGCGCAGAGCCGCGGGGGGGGGGGGGGGGGGGGGGGGGGGGGGGGGGGGCGAGGCCACGCAGCAGACGAGACGAGGACGACGACGGGCCGCGGGCTGGGCGCGACCGGGGCGCAGACGGGGTGCGGGCAGGGCGCGGCCCTGGTCACGGGCGGCGCGCGAGCAGCTGCGAGAGCAGCTGCGGGACTTCGGCCACGGACGGCCGGCGGCTGCCGCGGAGGAGGGGGGCCGGCGACAGGGGAGGAGGTGGCCGGCGACGGAGGAGTGGCACGGAGCTGCTGCGTGCGCGAGAGGAGGGGGGAAACCTAAGCATGTGATACCATGTTAGGAATGAGCAACTAGTCATCACTGTGGGCCAAAGGCCAGTGGGGGGGGGGGGGGGGGGGGGGGGGGGGGGGGGGGGGGGGGGGGGGGGGGGGGGGGGGGGGGGGGGGGGGGGGGGGGGGGGGGGGGGGGGGGGGGGGGGGGGGGGGGGGGGGGGGGGGGGGGGGGGGGGGGGGGGGGGGGGGGGGGGGGGGGGGGGGGGGGGGGGGGGGGGGGGGGGGGGGGGGGGGGGGGGGGGGGGGGGGGGGGGGGGGGGGGGGGGGGGGGGGGGGGGGGGGGGGGGGGGGGGGGGGGGGGGGGGGGGGGGGGGGGGGGGGGGGGGGGGGGGGGGGGGGGGGGGGGGGGGGGGGGGGGGGGGGGGGGGGGGGGGGGGGGGGGGGGGGGGGGGGGGGGGGGGGGGGGGGGGGGGGGGGGGGGGGGGGGGGGGGGGGGGGGGGGGGGGGGGGGGGGGGGGGGGGGGGGGGGGGGGGGGGGGGGGGGGGGGGGGGGGGGGGGGGGGGGGGGGGGGGGGGGGGGGGGGGGGGGGGGGGGGGGGGGGGGGGGGGGGGGGGGGGGGGGGGGGGGGGGGGGGGGGGGGGGGGGGGGGGGGGGGGGGGGGGGGGGGGGGGGGGGGGGGGGGGGGGGGGGGGGGGGGGGGGGGGGGGGGGGGGGGGGGGGGGGGGGGGGGGGGGGGGGGGGGGGGGGGGGGGGGGGGGGGGGGGGGGGGGGGGGGGGGGGGGGGGGGGGGGGGGGGGGGGGGGGGGGGGGGGGGGGGGGGGGGGGGGGGGGGGGGGGGGGGGGGGGGGGGGGGGGGGGGGGGGGGGGGGGGGGGGGGGGGGGGGGGGGGGGGGGGGGGGGGGGGGGGGGGGGGGGGGGGGGGGGGGGGGGGGGGGGGGGGGGGGGGGGGGGGGGGGGGGGGGGGGGGGGGGGGGGGGGGGGGGGGGGGGGGGGGGGGGGGGGGGGGGGGGGGGGGGGGGGGGGGGGGGGGGGGGGGGGGGGGGGGGGGGGGGGGGGGGGGGGGGGGGGGGGGGGGGGGGGGGGGGGGGGGGGGGGGGGGGGGGGGGGGGGGGGGGGGGGGGGGGGGGGGGGGGGGGGGGGGGGGGGGGGGGGGGGGGGGGGGGGGGGGGGGGGGGGGGGGGGGGGGGGGGGGGGGGGGGGGGGGGGGGGGGGGGGGGGGGGGGGGGGGGGGGGGGGGGGGGGGGGGGGGGGGGGGGGGGGGGGGGGGGGGGGGGGGGGGGGGGGGGGGGGGGGGGGGGGGGGGGGGGGGGGGGGGGGGGGGGGGGGGGGGGGGGGGGGGGGGGGGGGGGGGGGGGGGGGGGGGGGGGGGGGGGGGGGGGGGGGGGGGGGGGGGGGGGGGGGGGGGGGGGGGGGGGGGGGGGGGGGGGGGGGGGGGGGGGGGGGGGGGGGGGGGGGGGGGGGGGGGGGGGGGGGGGGGGGGGGGGGGGGGGGGGGGGGGGGGGGGGGGGGGGGGGGGGGGGGGGGGGGGGGGGGGGGGGGGGGGGGGGGGGGGGGGGGGGGGGGGGGGGGGGGGGGGGGGGGGGGGGGGGGGGGGGGGGGGGGGGGGGGGGGGGGGGGGGGGGGGGGGGGGGGGGGGGGGGGGGGGGGGGGGGGGGGGGGGGGGGGGGGGGGGGGGGGGGGGGGGGGGGGGGGGGGGGGGGGGGGGGGGGGGGGGGGGGGGGGGGGGGGGGGGGGGGGGGGGGGGGGGGGGGGGGGGGGGGGGGGGGGGGGGGGGGGGGGGGGGGGGGGGGGGGGGGGGGGGGGGGGGGGGGGGGGGGGGGGGGGGGGGGGGGGGGGGGGGGGGGGGGGGGGGGGGGGGGGGGGGGGGGGGGGGGGGGGGGGGGGGGGGGGGGGGGGGGGGGGGGGGGGGGGGGGGGGGGGGGGGGGGGGGGGGGGGGGGGGGGGGGGGGGGGGGGGGGGGGGGGGGGGGGGGGGGGGGGGGGGGGGGGGGGGGGGGGGGGGGGGGGGGGGGGGGGGGGGGGGGGGGGGGGGGGGGGGGGGGGGGGGGGGGGGGGGGGGGGGGGGGGGGGGGGGGGGGGGGGGGGGGGGGGGGGGGGGGGGGGGGGGGGGGGGGGGGGGGGGGGGGGGGGGGGGGGGGGGGGGGGGGGGGGGGGGGGGGGGGGGGGGGGGGGGGGGGGGGGGGGGGGGGGGGGGGGGGGGGGGGGGGGGGGGGGGGGGGGGGGGGGGGGGGGGGGGGGGGGGGGGGGGGGGGGGGGGGGGGGGGGGGGGGGGGGGGGGGGGGGGGGGGGGGGGGGGGGGGGGGGGGGGGGGGGGGGGGGGGGGGGGGGGGGGGGGGGGGGGGGGGGGGGGGGGGGGGGGGGGGGGGGGGGGGGGGGGGGGGGGGGGGGGGGGGGGGGGGGGGGGGGGGGGGGGGGGGGGGGGGGGGGGGGGGGGGGGGGGGGGGGGGGGGGGGGGGGGGGGGGGGGGGGGGGGGGGGGGGGGGGGGGGGGGGGGGGGGGGGGGGGGGGGGGGGGGGGGGGGGGGGGGGGGGGGGGGGGGGGGGGGGGGGGGGGGGGGGGGGGGGGGGGGGGGGGGGGGGGGGGGGGGGGGGGGGGGGGGGGGGGGGGGGGGGGGGGGGGGGGGGGGGGGGGGGGGGGGGGGGGGGGGGGGGGGGGGGGGGGGGGGGGGGGGGGGGGGGGGGGGGGGGGGGGGGGGGGGGGGGGGGGGGGGGGGGGGGGGGGGGGGGGGGGGGGGGGGGGGGGGGGGGGGGGGGGGGGGGGGGGGGGGGGGGGGGGGGGGGGGGGGGGGGGGGGGGGGGGGGGGGGGGGGGGGGGGGGGGGGGGGGGGGGGGGGGGGGGGGGGGGGGGGGGGGGGGGGGGGGGGGGGGGGGGGGGGGGGGGGGGGGGGGGGGGGGGGGGGGGGGGGGGGGGGGGGGGGGGGGGGGGGGGGGGGGGGGGGGGGGGGGGGGGGGGGGGGGGGGGGGGGGGGGGGGGGGGGGGGGGGGGGGGGGGGGGGGGGGGGGGGGGGGGGGGGGGGGGGGGGGGGGGGGGGGGGGGGGGGGGGGGGGGGGGGGGGGGGGGGGGGGGGGGGGGGGGGGGGGGGGGGGGGGGGGGGGGGGGGGGGGGGGGGGGGGGGGGGGGGGGGGGGGGGGGGGGGGGGGGGGGGGGGGGGGGGGGGGGGGGGGGGGGGGGGGGGGGGGGGGTCAGCCTGAGAAGCATCAGCAGCAAGAACAGGTGGCACCGGTGGGGTAGGAGCCACAGGAGCAATAGGGCACGGCGGACAGGGTACCTCGCCAGAGAGAACGCCCCACAGAAGAAGACCACGCATGTGAATACGCATGAAGCCCACAAACTCAGCATAGTTGGTGCCATCGAAGATCACCGAGCACCGAGGAACAGCGACATAGTGCGAGGAAGACATGACGAACCCACGCGGTGCTGAAGACGCGGTAGTACCGCGCTAGCAGCGGTAGTACCGCTTAGAGCACACGGGCGGTACTGCCGCTGCAGGGCGTGCGCGGCCGCCGCGGTGTCGGGTTGCACGGTAGTGGCAGCGGCAGTAGCAAGCGGTAGTACCGCTCCAAGCGGTAGTACCGCGCAGAGCCGCTGGATCGGGATCCAAATCGTCGGGCGGCGTGGGCCGAGCGAGGCAGAGCAGCGTCGGGGGGGCGAGGCCACGCAGCAGACGAGACGAGGACGACGACGGGCCGTGGGCTGGGCGCGACCGGGGCGCAGACGGGGCGCGGGCAGGGCGCGGCCCTGGTCACGGGCGGCGCGCGAGCAGCTGCGAGAGCAGCTGCGGGACTTCGGCCACGGACGACCGGCGGCTGCCGCGGAGGAGGGGGGCCGGCGACAGGGGAGGAGGTGGCCGGCGACGAGGGAGAAGGTGGCCGGCGACGGAGGAGTGGCACGGAGCTGCTGCGTGCGCGAGAGGAGGGGGGAAACCTAAGCATCTGATACCATGTTAGGAATGAGCAACTAGTCATCACTGTGGGCCAAAGGCCAGTCCCCCCCCCCCCCCCCCCCCCCCCCCCCCCCCCCCCCCCCCCCCCCCCCCCCCCCCCCCCCCCCCCCCCCCCCCCCCCCCCCCCCCCCCCCCCCCCCCCCCCCCCCCCCCCCCCCCCCCCCCCCCCCCCCCCCCCCCCCCCCCCCCCCCCCCCCCCCCCCCCCCCCCCCCCCCCCCCCCCCCCCCCCCCCCCCCCCCCCCCCCCCCCCCCCCCCCCCCCCCCCCCCCCCCCCCCCCCCCCCCCCCCCCCCCCCCCCCCCCCCCCCCCCCCCCCCCCCCCCCCCCCCCCCCCCCCCCCCCCCCCCCCCCCCCCCCCCCCCCCCCCCCCCCCCCCCCCCCCCCCCCCCCCCCCCCCCCCCCCCCCCCCCCCCCCCCCCCCCCCCCCCCCCCCCCCCCCCCCCCCCCCCCCCCCCCCCCCCCCCCCCCCCCCCCCCCCCCCCCCCCCCCCCCCCCCCCCCCCCCCCCCCCCCCCCCCCCCCCCCCCCCCCCCCCCCCCCCCCCCCCCCCCCCCCCCCCCCCCCCCCCCCCCCCCCCCCCCCCCCCCCCCCCCCCCCCCCCCCCCCCCCCCCCCCCCCCCCCCCCCCCCCCCCCCCCCCCCCCCCCCCCCCCCCCCCCCCCCCCCCCCCCCCCCCCCCCCCCCCCCCCCCCCCCCCCCCCCCCCCCCCCCCCCCCCCCCCCCCCCCCCCCCCCCCCCCCCCCCCCCCCCCCCCCCCCCCCCCCCCCCCCCCCCCCCCCCCCCCCCCCCCCCCCCCCCCCCCCCCCCCCCCCCCCCCCCCCCCCCCCCCCCCCCCCCCCCCCCCCCCCCCCCCCCCCCCCCCCCCCCCCCCCCCCCCCCCCCCCCCCCCCCCCCCCCCCCCCCCCCCCCCCCCCCCCCCCCCCCCCCCCCCCCCCCCCCCCCCCCCCCCCCCCCCCCCCCCCCCCCCCCCCCCCCCCCCCCCCCCCCCCCCCCCCCCCCCCCCCCCCCCCCCCCCCCCCCCCCCCCCCCCCCCCGCTGTGTAGGTTCAAACTCTTCCCGCCGCTGTGTGACACCAGCGATTTCACCCGCCATGCTGCGACCGCGGCTGTGGCAATGTCCGGCCTCGGCTACAACTTGCACACGATTTGGCCTCTGGATGGATGCTATGGTTCATGTGATGTTGATCTGCTGGGTGAGTTAGTACACACGTGTGGTCCCCTAGCACTCATGCTTGTTGGTGTATGTGCTGTTGCAAATATGTTCTATACAGGAACAATTCATGTGCATCATTCCAAGTGTTTGCACATGCC
Source organism: Thinopyrum obtusiflorum (assembly GCA_036873465.1). Lineage (NCBI taxonomy): Eukaryota > Viridiplantae > Streptophyta > Magnoliopsida > Poales > Poaceae > Thinopyrum > Thinopyrum obtusiflorum. The sequence continues at coordinate 6,285 of JAAAWM010009721.1, forward strand.
ATACTTGATCTGATTTACCTGCACAATGAAACCATCTAACCACTAGCAGATGCCAACTATTATGAATCAGTGTACTATATATGATGGATGTCCCCGTGTATATGTATCCACAAAAGTATAATAATGGTTAGAGAAAAGTTGAGCTATTAATTTCATGCCAAGACATGAAAGTTTACTTCTTTTCCAGGTCACGGTAGTTGTACTGCATGCATGGTTGAAATATTTAGACGGAGCTAGTGCTTGACAAATCTGAAGGATTTTATAATTTTTCTAGTGCTGCTAGATTTGGTTCCGTGTTCGATTTTTTTCCTTCTCTGTTTTGTTTTGTTTTGCAGCTTTCATCGTGAACATGCCATTGCTGTTGCTGTACCTTACCCAAGACCTTTCTCTTTATTGTTTCTTATGATTTTTCTTTTGTCCACCGATGCGGTGTACAAACTAAGTGTGGATTCTTTTTCCCCCCCCCCCCCCCCCCCCCCCCCCCCCCCCCCCCCCCCCCCCCCCCCCCCTTGTTCTTCAATCCGAGCTCAAGGTCAGTTATTTCTCTTGTATTTGTGCAGGATCCAGTACAGCAGGTGAGAAGGGGGGTTTCTCGTTCCAGGCACCTCGACGTCTTTTGCTGTGCTGCGGTGCTGTTTGGCATTGGCTACACAATAGCTATGGTGAGCCCCTCTGATTACTCTGCTTGTGGCATTGTTAGCAAGTTCTGCAAGTCTCAGATGATAAGACGGCTTTCATCAGTGCTTGTGACCAAACAGGTGGATTTAGTTCAACCTCCAAGTTATAGTTTCTTCAGGAGAACATTCTTTGTTGGTTTTCATGCGTAGGATAGTTCTTGCTTACTCATTGTGATCTCAAGGGGTTCCATAGTTCAATCTGGAATCAGCCCTGAATATGTTAGTGCAATATGTCTTATAGCTTTAGTCAAGCCCTTTTAGTGTTGAATATATTGGTGGGAGTTTTCATATCTTTATTACAATTTTGTAGAAGCAATATACTTCTCGATTAGAGCAATTTCCAGCACTTTGGCCACACCTAACTTTATATGCCACGGAAGAAGAGAATGGTGGCATTCAAAGGACAACATGTCTACCTGATACAATCTTCCTAAAGTGAAACTTCCATTTCCTGCTTGTGGTGTCGTTACGAAGTTCTGCAAGTCTGAGATGAGAAAACATCCATGCTGAAGTTGTTATGATGTTCCTTCCAAAGATATTTCTCTGGTTTAGTAACTCTCGTTTATGTCTAGGAGTAGCACTTCCTGTTTTTCTCCTTACGGTCCACTGCTTGGAGTATGTCTACTTGTTTAGATGGTTCGCTTTAAGTCTTGAATAAAAGCTTTAGGAAGAGAAGGCTGAAAGTATGTATGACACTGGGACCAACCAACCAGTATGTTATGGACTCTTAAAAATGTTATATCTAACATATCAGTAACTTAACTGCTGCATACTAAAAATTCTTCACTTTCAGCCATAAAGTTTTGGATTGATTACTATTTACTGGATCACTTTGTCACTGCAAGAATGATGAACTAGGATGATGTAAACTGTAACATGCTTTCCCTGGATTCAACTGACGATAAGCATCAAACTTGAATGCCCTTTGTATGATACATTATAGATTATACATTTGTATGCCATCCTGGAGTTAGAATCTGAAACATATTCCACCTTCTCTATTGTGTACTAAGGATAACAATCTGTGCAGTTTTTCTGGAACATTGCATGTGTTCTTGGCTAACTTTCATTTCCTATGTCCTGGCTTACGCAGATCAGCGTAACTAGCCTACATGGTTATCCATGGCGACGGAGGCGTGCAACAGCCAGACGGAGGCGGCGGCGTCGATTCCTAACCACACCGGATCATCGGCCCCTCCCCTGCTGCTCTCCTCCAACGTGCGGCTTGGCTCTCCCTTTGCCTCCTGGACAGAATCGACTCCGGTGTAAGTAAGCTCATTATTCGTTCCTCTCCACCTTGCTCCCTCTCATGCCCGCCTCTGTTGAAGAAAGAACGAGTCACCCTTGCTCATCTTCACAACCTTACAGGGGTCTGTGCTTTCGTTGCTTATTTGTGGATCTGGAAGTTTTTCTTTGATTAAATGGCGTTAGTTGTAACGGAATAAAATGCATTGACTATCAGATGTGAGGTTATTCAGCTTTAAGTACATAATAAAGGAATAAATTATCTGATAGTGTTCGTAAGGTGCCTAAAAAGTTTATCCTCTGAAGAAGCAAGTTGCATCCTGCCCTGGGCACATGCCCAATTGTTTATTATATGGAATGAAAATGATAAGATGGTAGTTTTCCTAGAGTAAAATTGTCATTTCCTACTTGTTGTACTGTAAGCAAGTGTTGGAGTCTCAAATGATAAGACGGCTTCATCAGTGTTTGTGACCACAAAAGTGGATTTGGTTAATCTTCCATTTATGGTTTTCTTGCGCATGAAAATTCTTTGCTTATTCATTTTGAACTCAAGGGTTTCTCAGTTTAGTCTGGAACTCAACCTGGATGTGTCAGTGCAATATGCCTTAGCGTTAATTGAGGGCCTTCTGGTATTGAATATATCGGTGCAAGTTTTGTATCTTTATTGATTTCTGTAGAAGCAAAATACTTCTTGATTAAAGAAAATTCCAACCCTTTGGCCACTCCCAAGTCCCAACTTTGTATGTTATTATGGAAGAAAAGAATGATGGCATTCAAAGGACAACATGCCTTCCTGATACAATCTTCCTAAAGTATTTTTTTTCATTTCCTGCTTGTGGTATCTTGAGGAGAACATTCTTTGTTGGATTTCCTGCGTAGGACAGTTCTTGCCTACTCATTGTGATCTCAAGGGGTTTCGTAGTTCAGTCTGGAATTCAGCCCTGGATATGTCAGTGCAATATGTCTTGGCTTCGTAAAGTAAAACTTCCATTTCCTACTTGTGGTATCGTTAGGAAGTTCCTCAAGTCTGAAATGAGGAGACTTCATTGCTGAATTTGTTTCAACGTTTTTTCCAAAGATGTTTGTGCCGCTTCCCCCCCCCCCCCCCCCCCCCCCCCCCCCCCCCCCCCCCCCCCCCCCCCCCCCCCCCCCCCCCCCCCCCCCCCCCCCCCCCCCCCCCCCCCCCCCCCCCCCCCCCCCCCCCCCCCCCCCCCCCCCCCCCCCCCCCCCCCCCCCCCCCCCCCCCCCCCCCCCCCCCCCCCCCCCCCCCCCCCCCCCCCCCCCCCCCCCCCCCCCCCCCCCCCCCCCCCCCCCCCCCCCCCCCCCCCCCCCCCCCCCCCCCCCCCCCCCCCCCCCCCCCCCCCCCCCCCCCCCCCCCCCCCCCCCCCCCCCCCCCCCCCCCCCCCCCCCCCCCCCCCCCCCCCCCCCCCCCCCCCCCCCCCCCCCCCCCCCCCCCCCCCCCCCCCCCCCCCCCCCCCCCCCCCCCCCCCCCCCCCCCCCCCCCCCCCCCCCCCCCCCCCCCCCCCCCCCCCCCCCCCCCCCCCCCCCCCCCCCCCCCCCCCCCCCCCCCCCCCCCCCCCCCCCCCCCCCCCCCCCCCCCCCCCCCCCCCCCCCCCCCCCCCCCCCCCCCCCCCCCCCCCCCCCCCCCCCCCCCCCCCCCCCCCCCCCCCCCCCCCCCCCCCCCCCCCCCCCCCCCCCCCCCCCCCCCCCCCCCCCCCCCCCCCCCCCCCCCCCCCCCCCCCCCCCCCCCCCCCCCCCCCCCCCCCCCCCCCCCCCCCCCCCCCCCCCCCCCCCCCCCCCCCCCCCCCCCCCCCCCCCCCCCCCCCCCCCCCCCCCCCCCCCCCCCCCCCCCCCCCCCCCCCCCCCCCCCCCCCCCCCCCCCCCCCCCCCCCCCCCCCCCCCCCCCCCCCCCCCCCCCCCCCCCCCCCCCCCCCCCCCCCCCCCCCCCCCCCCCCCCCCCCCCCCCCCCCCCCCCCCCCCCCCCCCCCCCCCCCCCCCCCCCCCCCCCCCCCCCCCCCCCCCCCCCCCCCCCCCCCCCCCCCCCCCCCCCCCCCCCCCCCCCCCCCCCCCCCCCCCCCCCCCCCCCCCCCCCCCCCCCCCCCCCCCCCCCCCCCCCCCCCCCCCCCCCCCCCCCCCCCCCCCCCCCCCCCCCCCCCCCCCCCCCCCCCCCCCCCCCCCCCCCCCCCCCCCCCCCCCCCCCCCCCCCCCCCCCCCCCCCCCCCCCCCCCCCCCCCCCCCCCCCCCCCCCCCCCCCCCCCCCCCCCCCCCCCCCCCCCCCCCCCCCCCCCCCCCCCCCCCCCCCCCCCCCCCCCCCCCCCCCCCCCCCCCCCCCCCCCCCCCCCCCCCCCCCCCCCCCCCCCCCCCCCCCCCCCCCCCCCCCCCCCCCCCCCCCCCCCCCCCCCCCCCCCCCCCCCCCCCCCCCCCCCCCCCCCCCCCCCCCCCCCCCCCCCCCCCCCCCCCCCCCCCCCCCCCCCCCCCCCCCCCCCCCCCCCCCCCCCCCCCCCCCCCCCCCCCCCCCCCCCCCCCCCCCCCCCCCCCCCCCCCCCCCCCCCCCCCCCCCCCCCCCCCCCCCCCCCCCCCCCCCCCCCCCCCCCCCCCCCCCCCCCCCCCCCCCCCCCCCCCCCCCCCCCCCCCCCCCCCCCCCCCCCCCCCCCCCCCCCCCCCCCCCCCCCCCCCCCCCCCCCCCCCCCCCCCCCCCCCCCCCCCCCCCCCCCCCCCCCCCCCCCCCCCCCCCCCCCCCCCCCCCCCCCCCCCCCCCCCCCCCCCCCCCCCCCCCCCCCCCCCCCCCCCCCCCCCCCCCCCCCCCCCCCCCCCCCCCCCCCCCCCCCCCCCCCCCCCCCCCCCCCCCCCCCCCCCCCCCCCCCCCCCCCCCCCCCCCCCCCCCCCCCCCCCCCCCCCCCCCCCCCCCCCCCCCCCCCCCCCCCCCCCCCCCCCCCCCCCCCCCCCCCCCCCCCCCCCCCCCCCCCCCCCCCCCCCCCCCCCCCCCCCCCCCCCCCCCCCCCCCCCCCCCCCCCCCCCCCCCCCCCCCCCCCCCCCCCCCCCCCCCCCCCCCCCCCCCCCCCCCCCCCCCCCCCCCCCCCCCCCCCCCCCCCCCCCCCCCCCCCCCCCCCCCCCCCCCCCCCCCCCCCCCCCCCCCCCCCCCCCCCCCCCCCCCCCCCCCCCCCCCCCCCCCCCCCCCCCCCCCCCCCCCCCCCCCCCCCCCCCCCCCCCCCCCCCCCCCCCCCCCCCCCCCCCCCCCCCCCCCCCCCCCCCCCCCCCCCCCCCCCCCCCCCCCCCCCCCCCCCCCCCCCCCCCCCCCCCCCCCCCCCCCCCCCCCCCCCCCCCCCCCCCCCCCCCCCCCCCCCCCCCCCCCCCCCCCCCCCCCCCCCCCCCCCCCCCCCCCCCCCCCCCCCCCCCCCCCCCCCCCCCCCCCCCCCCCCCCCCCCCCCCCCCCCCCCCCCCCCCCCCCCCCCCCCCCCCCCCCCCCCCCCCCCCCCCCCCCCCCCCCCCCCCCCCCCCCCCCCCCCCCCCCCCCCCCCCCCCCCCCCCCCCCCCCCCCCCCCCCCCCCCCCCCCCCCCCCCCCCCCCCCCCCCCCCCCCCCCCCCCCCCCCCCCCCCCCCCCCCCCCCCCCCCCCCCCCCCCCCCCCCCCCCCCCCCCCCCCCCCCCCCCCCCCCCCCCCCCCCCCCCCCCCCCCCCCCCCCCCCCCCCCCCCCCCCCCCCCCCCCCCCCCCCCCCCCCCCCCCCCCCCCCCCCCCCCCCCCCCCCCCCCCCCCCCCCCCCCCCCCCCCCCCCCCCCCCCCCCCCCCCCCCCCCCCCCCCCCCCCCCCCCCCCCCCCCCCCCCCCCCCCCCCCCCCCCCCCCCCCCCCCCCCCCCCCCCCCCCCCCCCCCCCCCCCCCCCCCCCCCCCCCCCCCCCCCCCCCCCCCCCCCCCCCCCCCCCCCCCCCCCCCCCCCCCCCCCCCCCCCCCCCCCCCCCCCCCCCCCCCCCCCCCCCCCCCCCCCCCCCCCCCCCCCCCCCCCCCCCCCCCCCCCCCCCCCCCCCCCCCCCCCCCCCCCCCCCCCCCCCCCCCCCCCCCCCCCCCCCCCCCCCCCCCCCCCCCCCCCCCCCCCCCCCCCCCCCCCCCCCCCCCCCCCCCCCCCCCCCCCCCCCCCCCCCCCCCCCCCCCCCCCCCCCCCCCCCCCCCCCCCCCCCCCCCCCCCCCCCCCCCCCCCCCCCCCCCCCCCCCCCCCCCCCCCCCCCCCCCCCCCCCCCCCCCCCCCCCCCCCCCCCCCCCCCCCCCCCCCCCCCCCCCCCCCCCCCCCCCCCCCCCCCCCCCCCCCCCCCCCCCCCCCCCCCCCCCCCCCCCCCCCCCCCCCCCCCCCCCCCCCCCCCCCCCCCCCCCCCCCCCCCCCCCCCCCCCCCCCCCCCCCCCCCCCCCCCCCCCCCCCCCCCCCCCCCCCCCCCCCCCCCCCCCCCCCCCCCCCCCCCCCCCCCCCCCCCCCCCCCCCCCCCCCCCCCCCCCCCCCCCCCCCCCCCCCCCCCCCCCCCCCCCCCCCCCCCCCCCCCCCCCCCCCCCCCCCCCCCCCCCCCCCCCCCCCCCCCCCCCCCCCCCCCCCCCCCCCCCCCCCCCCCCCCCCCCCCCCCCCCCCCCCCCCCCCCCCCCCCCCCCCCCCCCCCCCCCCCCCCCCCCCCCCCCCCCCCCCCCCCCCCCCCCCCCCCCCCCCCCCCCCCCCCCCCCCCCCCCCCCCCCCCCCCCCCCCCCCCCCCCCCCCCCCCCCCCCCCCCCCCCCCCCCCCCCCCCCCCCCCCCCCCCCCCCCCCCCCCCCCCCCCCCCCCCCCCCCCCCCCCCCCCCCCCCCCCCCCCCCCCCCCCCCCCCCCCCCCCCCCCCCCCCCCCCCCCCCCCCCCCCCCCCCCCCCCCCCCCCCCCCCCCCCCCCCCCCCCCCCCCCCCCCCCCCCCCCCCCCCCCCCCCCCCCCCCCCCCCCCCCCCCCCCCCCCCCCCCCCCCCCCCCCCCCCCCCCCCCCCCCCCCCCCCCCCCCCCCCCCCCCCCCCCCCCCCCCCCCCCCCCCCCCCCCCCCCCCCCCCCCCCCCCCCCCCCCCCCCCCCCCCCCCCCCCCCCCCCCCCCCCCCCCCCCCCCCCCCCCCCCCCCCCCCCCCCCCCCCCCCCCCCCCCCCCCCCCCCCCCCCCCCCCCCCCCCCCCCCCCCCCCCCCCCCCCCCCCCCCCCCCCCCCCCCCCCCCCCCCCCCCCCCCCCCCCCCCCCCCCCCCCCCCCCCCCCCCCCCCCCCCCCCCCCCCCCCCCCCCCCCCCCCCCCCCCCCCCCCCCCCCCCCCCCCCCCCCCCCCCCCCCCCCCCCCCCCCCCCCCCCCCCCCCCCCCCCCCCCCCCCCCCCCCCCCCCCCCCCCCCCCCCCCCCCCCCCCCCCCCCCCCCCCCCCCCCCCCCCCCCCCCCCCCCCCCCCCCCCCCCCCCCCCCCCCCCCCCCCCCCCCCCCCCCCCCCCCCCCCCCCCCCCCCCCCCCCCCCCCCCCCCCCCCCCCCCCCCCCCCCCCCCCCCCCCCCCCCCCCCCCCCCCCCCCCCCCCCCCCCCCCCCCCCCCCCCCCCCCCCCCCCCCCCCCCCCCCCCCCCCCCCCCCCCCCCCCCCCCCCCCCCCCCCCCCCCCCCCCCCCCCCCCCCCCCCCCCCCCCCCCCCCCCCCCCCCCCCCCCCCCCCCCCCCCCCCCCCCCCCCCCCCCCCCCCCCCCCCCCCCCCCCCCCCCCCCCCCCCCCCCCCCCCCCCCCCCCCCCCCCCCCCCCCCCCCCCCCCCCCCCCCCCCCCCCCCCCCCCCCCCCCCCCCCCCCCCCCCCCCCCCCCCCCCCCCCCCCCCCCCCCCCCCCCCCCCCCCCCCCCCCCCCCCCCCCCCCCCCCCCCCCCCCCCCCCCCCCCCCCCCCCCCCCCCCCCCCCCCCCCCCCCCCCCCCCCCCCCCCCCCCCCCCCCCCCCCCCCCCCCCCCCCCCCCCCCCCCCCCCCCCCCCCCCCCCCCCCCCCCCCCCCCCCCCCCCCCCCCCCCCCCCCCCCCCCCCCCCCCCCCCCCCCCCCCCCCCCCCCCCCCCCCCCCCCCCCCCCCCCCCCCCCCCCCCCCCCCCCCCCCCCCCCCCCCCCCCCCCCCCCCCCCCCCCCCCCCCCCCCCCCCCCCCCCCCCCCCCCCCCCCCCCCCCCCCCCCCCCCCCCCCCCCCCCCCCCCCCCCCCCCCCCCCCCCCCCCCCCCCCCCCCCCCCCCCCCCCCCCCCCCCCCCCCCCCCCCCCCCCCCCCCCCCCCCCCCCCCCCCCCCCCCCCCCCCCCCCCCCCCCCCCCCCCCCCCCCCCCCCCCCCCCCCCCCCCCCCCCCCCCCCCCCCCCCCCCCCCCCCCCCCCCCCCCCCCCCCCCCCCCCCCCCCCCCCCCCCCCCCCCCCCCCCCCCCCCCCCCCCCCCCCCCCCCCCCCCCCCCCCCCCCCCCCCCCCCCCCCCCCCCCCCCCCCCCCCCCCCCCCCCCCCCCCCCCCCCCCCCCCCCCCCCCCCCCCCCCCCCCCCCCCCCCCCCCCCCCCCCCCCCCCCCCCCCCCCCCCCCCCCCCCCCCCCCCCCCCCCCCCCCCCCCCCCCCCCCCCCCCCCCCCCCCCCCCCCCCCCCCCCCCCCCCCCCCCCCCCCCCCCCCCCCCCCCCCCCCCCCCCCCCCCCCCCCCCCCCCCCCCCCCCCCCCCCCCCCCCCCCCCCCCCCCCCCCCCCCCCCCCCCCCCCCCCCCCCCCCCCCCCCCCCCCCCCCCCCCCCCCCCCCCCCCCCCCCCCCCCCCCCCCCCCCCCCCCCCCCCCCCCCCCCCCCCCCCCCCCCCCCCCCCCCCCCCCCCCCCCCCCCCCCCCCCCCCCCCCCCCCCCCCCCCCCCCCCCCCCCCCCCCCCCCCCCCCCCCCCCCCCCCCCCCCCCCCCCCCCCCCCCCCCCCCCCCCCCCCCCCCCCCCCCCCCCCCCCCCCCCCCCCCCCCCCCCCCCCCCCCCCCCCCCCCCCCCCCCCCCCCCCCCCCCCCCCCCCCCCCCCCCCCCCCCCCCCCCCCCCCCCCCCCCCCCCCCCCCCCCCCCCCCCCCCCCCCCCCCCCCCCCCCCCCCCCCCCCCCCCCCCCCCCCCCCCCCCCCCCCCCCCCCCCCCCCCCCCCCCCCCCCCCCCCCCCCCCCCCCCCCCCCCCCCCCCCCCCCCCCCCCCCCCCCCCCCCCCCCCCCCCCCCCCCCCCCCCCCCCCCCCCCCCCCCCCCCCCCCCCCCCCCCCCCCCCCCCCCCCCCCCCCCCCCCCCCCCCCCCCCCCCCCCCCCCCCCCCCCCCCCCCCCCCCCCCCCCCCCCCCCCCCCCCCCCCCCCCCCCCCCCCCCCCCCCCCCCCCCCCCCCCCCCCCCCCCCCCCCCCCCCCCCCCCCCCCCCCCCCCCCCCCCCCCCCCCCCCCCCCCCCCCCCCCCCCCCCCCCCCCCCCCCCCCCCCCCCCCCCCCCCCCCCCCCCCCCCCCCCCCCCCCCCCCCCCCCCCCCCCCCCCCCCCCCCCCCCCCCCCCCCCCCCCCCCCCCCCCCCCCCCCCCCCCCCCCCCCCCCCCCCCCCCCCCCCCCCCCCCCCCCCCCCCCCCCCCCCCCCCCCCCCCCCCCCCCCCCCCCCCCCCCCCCCCCCCCCCCCCCCCCCCCCCCCCCCCCCCCCCCCCCCCCCCCCCCCCCCCCCCCCCCCCCCCCCCCCCCCCCCCCCCCCCCCCCCCCCCCCCCCCCCCCCCCCCCCCCCCCCCCCCCCCCCCCCCCCCCCCCCCCCCCCCCCCCCCCCCCCCCCCCCCCCCCCCCCCCCCCCCCCCCCCCCCCCCCCCCCCCCCCCCCCCCCCCCCCCCCCCCCCCCCCCCCCCCCCCCCCCCCCCCCCCCCCCCCCCCCCCCCCCCCCCCCCCCCCCCCCCCCCCCCCCCCCCCCCCCCCCCCCCCCCCCCCCCCCCCCCCCCCCCCCCCCCCCCCCCCCCCCCCCCCCCCCCCCCCCCCCCCCCCCCCCCCCCCCCCCCCCCCCCCCCCCCCCCCCCCCCCCCCCCCCCCCCCCCCCCCCCCCCCCCCCCCCCCCCCCCCCCCCCCCCCCCCCCCCCCCCCCCCCCCCCCCCCCCCCCCCCCCCCCCCCCCCCCCCCCCCCCCCCCCCCCCCCCCCCCCCCCCCCCCCCCCCCCCCCCCCCCCCCCCCGCTGCCACTACTTCTGCCAGTTCTCATGTTCTTGCTGCCTCCTCTTCTGCGACATTCCAGCAGTGGCATCATCGACTTGGTCACATCCGTGGCTCCCGTCTGTCGTCGTTGGTGCACCAGGGCGTCTTAGGGTCTGTCTCTGGAGATGTTTCTCTACACTGTGATGGTTGTAGACTTGGAAAACAGACTCAGTTACCTTATCCTACTAGTGAGTCGGTATCGCAGCGTCCTTTCGACTTGGTTCATTCTGATGTATGGGGTCCTGCTCCCTTTGATTCGAAAGGTGGTCATCGCTACTATGTTCTGTTTATTGATGATTTCTCCCGCTACACTTGGCTCTACTTTATGAAATCTCGTAGCGAGGTTCTCTCTATATACAAACGATTTGCTGCCATGGTTCACACCCAATTCTCCACGTCTATTCGTATTTTTCGTGCTGACTCAGCTGGAGAGTATATCTCTCACCTGTTGCGTGGTTTTCTTGTGGAGCAAGGTACTCTTGCCCAATTCTCCTGTCCTGGTGCCCATGCTCAGAATGGCGTTGCTGAACGCAAACATCGCCATTTACTTGAGACGGCTCGGGCAATGATGATTGCCGCCTCTCTCCCACCCCATTTTTGGGCTGAGGCTGTTTCCGCATCCACCCACCTCATCAACATTCAGCCTTCGGCTGCCTTGCAGGGCGGTATTCCTATGGAGCGTCTCTCTGGTCGCTCTCCTGACTACTCCGCTCTTCGCATGTTTGGCTGCGTGTGCTATGTTCTTCTTGCTCCTCGAGAACGCACCAAACTGACTGCTCAGTCCGTTGAGTGTGTTTTTCTTGGCTACAGTGATGAGCACAAGGGCTATCGATGTTGGGATCCTGTTGGTCGTCGGTTGCGCATTTCGCGTGATGTGACTTTCGATGAGTCTCGTTCTTACTACCCTCGCCCTTCCTCCTCGAGTTTTTCTGTGGACGATATTTCTTTTCTTCTCCTTCCCAACACATCTCCCTCTGTGCCTCATGTCTCTCCCCCTTCTCCGGCCCGTTTCACTCTTCCCCATACACCACCGATACCACCCTCCCCTCCTTCCTCCTCCCCTCCCCCATCCCCCACCTCTCCACCATCCTCTCCGGTCCGTCGGCCTCTCTCTCCTTTTCCTCTTCACTACACTCGCCGCCCTCGTGTTGAGGATGAGTCTCCGGACGCGCCTTCCACTTCCGGCGCGCCTCCTTCCACGCCTCCCCCGGTTCACCACCTTCGTACTCGGCCTCTCCCTCCACCTGATTGCTATTCTCCTCACCGGTACGGTCTCTCTGCCGTTGTTGAGCCCACTTCCTATCGGGCTGCCATGACTCAGCCTGAATGGCAGCTTGCGATGGCCGAGGAGATTGCTGCGCTTGAGCGCACTGGCACGTGGGATCTGGTTTCCCCTCCTTCTGGTGTTCGTCCCATCACGTGCAAGTGGGTCTATAAGATTAAGACTCGCTCCGATGGTTCTCTTGAGCGTTACAAGGCTCATCTTGTGGCTCGTGGCTTTCAGCAGGAGCAGGGACGCGATTATGATGAGACTTTCGCTCCTGTGGCCCACATGACCACTGTCCGCACTCTCCTTGCTGTGGCTTCTGTTCGTCACTGGTCTGTCTCTCAGCTTGACATTCAGAATGCTTTTCTCAATGGTGAGTTGCGTGAGGAGGTTTATATGCAGCCACCACCGGGGTACTTTGTTCCTGATGGTATGGTCTGCCGTCTTCGCCGCTCTCTCTATGGTCTTAAACAGGCCCCTCGTGCCTGGTTCGAGCGGTTCGCCTCTGTCGTGACTGTCGCGGGTTTCTCGCCCAGTGATCATGATCCCGCCTTGTTCGTTCACACGTCTCCCCCCCCCCCCCCCCCCCCCCCCCCCCCCCCCCCCCCCCCCCCCCCCCCCCCCCCCCCCCCCCCCCCCCCCCCCCCCCCCCCCCCCCCCCCCCCCCCCCCCCCCCCCCCCCCCCCCCCCCCCCCCCCCCCCCCCCCCCCCCCCCCCCCCCCCCCCCCCCCCCCCCCCCCCCCCCCCCCCCCCCCCCCCCCCCCCCCCCCCCCCCCCCCCCCCCCCCCCCCCCCCCCCCCCCCCCCCCCCCCCCCCCCCCCCCCCCCCCCCCCCCCCCCCCCCCCCCCCCCCCCCCCCCCCCCCCCCCCCCCCCCCCCCCCCCCCCCCCCCCCCCCCCCCCCCCCCCCCCCCCCCCCCCCCCCCCCCCCCCCCCCCCCCCCCCCCCCCCCCCCCCCCCCCCCCCCCCCCCCCCCCCCCCCCCCCCCCCCCCCCCCCCCCCCCCCCCCCCCCCCCCCCCCCCCCCCCCCCCCCCCCCCCCCCCCCCCCCCCCCCCCCCCCCCCCCCCCCCCCCCCCCCCCCCCCCCCCCCCCCCCCCCCCCCCCCCCCCCCCCCCCCCCCCCCCCCCCCCCCCCCCGACGCTCGCTGTCGGCTTACTGTGTCTTTCTTGGTGGCTCTCTTATTGCCTGAAAGACAAAGAAGCAGACTGCTGTTTCCCGCTCGAGTACAGAGGCTGAGTTACGAGCCATGGCTATGTTGACGGCTGAGGTGATCTGGTTACGATGGTTACTTGAGGATTTTGGTGTGTCTGCTACCACCTCGACTCCCTTACTGTCAGACAGTACCGGTGCTATCAGTATTGCGCGTGATCCGGTGAAGCATGAGCTCACCAAGCACATAGGTGTGGATGCCCACTTTGTACGTGCTGCTGTACAGGATGAGGTTCTCGCTCTTCACTATGTTCCCTCTGAGTTACATCTCGCGGACTTCTTCACGAAGGCACAGACTCGAGCGCAGCATGGGTTCTTTCTCTCCAAACTCAGTGTTGTTGACCCACCATGAGTTTGCGGGGGGGTGTTAGATGTGTTCACTGGTGTGCGGTACTACCGCCTGCGTGCGGTACTACCGCTTGTGTGTGTGCAGGCGGTACTACCGCTCGTGTGTGCGGTACTACCGCTGCTCCCTGTATACCCTGTATATGTACTGACCTTTGGCCCACAGTGAATAGTAGTTGCTCATTCCTAACACAAATATCTTCTCCCTTAAGAAATATTTAATTCCAATATTTCACTCAATTATAATTATTGTATCTGATAATATATTCGTAAGATATGGTAGGCACGAACATTAAACTCATCAATAACAACAAACAACATCATGTAATTATATTCGGTGCTCATACAGATTTGTTTTTGCAATCGGTAGCACACAACATCCAGCAGCTTCTGGTCGGTTTGCAACCATTAAAAAAAAGCAAATAGACCAGAAATCCCCACCGAGAGAGCTCCCTTATCCACACAGTACTGCTGGTCATCAATCCACCCATCAGCGCTGCTCTCCCCAGCCACACACGCGCCCGTGCCTCAAGCAAAGAAGGCGCCGGTGGAGGTGTACCTGCTCCGACGCCAGGTCACCGCCTTGCTTGGTAGCTTGCGAAGCTCTCCGGTGACTATGGCCACGACAACCTTCGTTTCATTCCAGTTCGTTCCTTTCCCACTTTTTTTAAGGGGTCGCTCCTTGCCCACTTTGGAGTTCATTCATCCTTCATTCCATTTCCTTCTTGCCTCGCTCGATGACAACCTTCGTTTCGTTCCAGTTTGTTCCTTTCCCACTTTTTTAAAGGGGTCGCTCCTTGCCCACTTTGGAGTTCATTCATCCTTCATTCCATTTCCTTCTTGCCTCGCTCGATGACAACCTTCGTTTCGTTCCAGTTTGTTCCTTTCCCACTTTTTTTAAGGGGTCGCTCCTTGCCCACTTTGGAGTTCATTCATCCCCCCCCCCCCCCCCCCCCCCCCCCCCCCCCCCCCCCCCCCCCCCCCCCCCCCCCCCCCCCCCCCCCCCCCCCCCCCCCCCCCCCCCCCCCCCCCCCCCCCCCCCCCCCCCCCCCCCCCCCCCCCCCCCCCCCCCCCCCCCCCCCCCCCCCCCCCCCCCCCCCCCCCCCCCCCCCCCCCCCCCCCCCCCCCCCCCCCCCCCCCCCCCCCCCCCCCCCCCCCCCCCCCCCCCCCCCCCCCCCCCCCCCCCCCCCCCCCCCCCCCCCCCCCCCCCCCCCCCCCCCCCCCCCCCCCCCCCCCCCCCCCCCCCCCCCCCCCCCCCCCCCCCCCCCCCCCCCCCCCCCCCCCCCCCCCCCCCCCCCCCCCCCCCCCCCCCCCCCCCCCCATGGATTATACACACTCTCACCCTTCCACCATTGCTAGCCTCTCTAGTGCTGCGCAACTTTCACCGGTACCATACACCCACCATATACCTTCCTCAAAACAGCCACCATACCTACTTATTATGGCATTTCCATAGCCATTCCGAGATATATTGCCATGCAACTTTCCATTGTTCCGTTTTATTATGACACGTTCCATCATTGTCATATTGCTTTGCATGACCATGTAGTTGACATCGTATTTGTGGCAAAGCCACCTTTCATAATTCTTTCATACATGTCACTCTTGAGTCATTGCACATCCCGGTACACCGCCAGAGGCATTCATATAGAGTCATATTTTGTTCTAAGTATCGAGTTGTAGTTTTTGAGTTGTAAGTGAATTAAAGTGTGATGGTCATCATTATTAGAGCATTGTCCCATGTGAGGAAAAAAAAAGAGGTCAGAGAAGCCAAACAAAAAAAATAAAAAAAGGAGAGAAAAAGAGAGAAGGGGCAATGTTACTATCCTTTTTTTCCACACTTGTGGGGGGGGGGGGGGGGGGGGGGGGGGGGGGGGGGGGGGGGGGGGGGGGGGGGGGGGGGGGGGGGGGGGGGGGGGGGGGGGGGGGGGGGGGGGGGGGGGGGGGGGGGGGGGGGGGGGGGGGGGGGGGGGGGGGGGGGGGGGGGGGGGGGGGGGGGGGGGGGGGGGGGGGGGGGGGGGGGGGGGGGGGGGGGGGGGGGGGGGGGGGGGGGGGGGGGGGGGGGGGGGGGGGGGGGGGGGGGGGGGGGGGGGGGGGGGGGGGGGGGGGGGGGGGGGGGGGGGGGGGGGGGGGGGGGGGGGGGGGGGGGGGGGGGGGGGGGGGGGGGGGGGGGGGGGGGGGGGGGGGGGGGGGGGGGGGGGGGGGGGGGGGGGGGGGGGGGGGGGGGGGGGGGGGGGGGGGGGGGGGGGGGGGGGGGGGGGGGGGGGGGGGGGGGGGGGGGGGGGGGGGGGGGGGGGGGGGGGGGGGGGGGGGGGGGGGGGGGGGGGGGGGGGGGGGGGGGGGGGGGGGGGGGGGGGGGGGGGGGGGGGGGGGGGGGGGGGGGGGGGGGGGGGGGGGGGGGGGGGGGGGGGGGGGGGGGGGGGGGGGGGGGGGGGGGGGGGGGGGGGGGGGGGGGGGGGGGGGGGGGGGGGGGGGGGGGGGGGGGGGGGGGGGGGGGGGGGGGGGGGGGGGGGGGGGGGGGGGGGGGGGGGGGGGGGGGGGGGGGGGGGGGGGGGGGGGGGGGGGGGGGGGGGGGGGGGGGGGGGGGGGGGGGGGGGGGGGGGGGGGGGGGGGGGGGGGGGGGGGGGGGGGGGGGGGGGGGGGGGGGGGGGGGGGGGGGGTTCCATGCTATTATATTATCTGTTTTGGATGTTTTATATGCATTAATATGCTACTTTATATTATTTTTGGGACTAATCTATTAACCTAGAGCACAGTGCCAGTTTCTGTTTTTTCCTTGTTTTAGAGTTTCGCAGAAAAGGAATACAAAATAGAGTCCAAACGGAATAAAACATCCGCAATGATTTTTCTTGGACCAGAAGACACCCAGGAGACTTGGAGTCAAGTCAGAGGAGCCACGAGGCGGCCACAAGGGTGGAGGGCGCGCCCAGGGGGGGTAGGGCGCGCCCCTGCCTTGTGGCCTCCCCGTGACTCCCCTGACCTAATTCTTTCGCCTATATATTCACATATATTCCCAAACCACCAGAAGTATCCACGAAAACACTTTTCCACCACCGCAACCTTCTGTACCCATGAGATCCCATCTTGGGGCCTTTTCCGGTATCCTGCCAGAGGGGGATTCGATCATGGAGGGCGTTTACAACAACACCATTGCCCTTCCGATGAAGCGTGAGTAGTTTACCTCAGACCTACGGGGGGGGGGGGGGGGGGGGGGGGGGGGGGGGGGGGGGGGGGGGGGGGGGGGGGGGGGGGGGGGGGGGGGGGGGGGGGGGGGGGGGGGGGGGGGGGGGGGGGGGGGGGGGGGGGGGGGGGGGGGGGGGGGGGGGGGGGGGGGGGGGGGGGGGGGGGGGGGGGGGGGGGGGGGGGGGGGGGGGGGGGGGGGGGGGGGGGGGGGGGGGGGGGGGGGGGGGGGGGGGGGGGGGGGGGGGGGGGGGGGGGGGGGGGGGGGGGGGGGGGGGGGGGGGGGGGGGGGGGGGGGGGGGGGGGGGGGGGGGGGGGGGGTCGCTCCTTGCCCACTTTGGAGTTCATTCATCCTTCATTCCATTTCCTTCCTGCCTCGCTCAGTTTTAATCGATTTGTGGTGTCATCTCCGTTCTTTCGGCCTCTGGTGATTGCTTTATCCTCCTGACCATGCTCCTCTCCTGAGGATGCTTTCTTTGATCGATTTTAATCGATTTGTTGTGCTGATTTCTGTGGTCGCTTGTTGAATCATCAGTGGATACCTATATGAACCGGTGAGATTAGAGGTAAAGAAGCGATGTGGGATTATTATTTAGCCGAAAGATCACAGGAGAAAATTATACGTTTAATTTTTTGGGCATGATGGACCAACATGCGTGTGCAAGGCCCAGATCCTCAAAAAATAAACACCAGACGACGGAATTTTTTCAGCGCCTCAGCCGAATGACGACAGGAATTTTAACGATGTTTAGTACGACGGTGAACGGACAGAAGCATTAGCTCTTTTATTAGTAGGTATATAGATATTTCGTTGACTCGTTGTTATCTCACCTTTGGTCGCCAAGGGTCTTCAGGTTTCCTTGTGGTTTATCGTAAGAAAGCTTCCTTTGGTTCCGTGTCAATGCTATCAATGCTGGTGCTTGGACGGTCTCGTGCAGAGGTCATGGGTAATCCCTTATGGAGAAGCTAGCCGGATCGAGCATGACGCACGCTTTGCCGCGACTATTCTTCGGTCGTGTGTTAAGTCCTCTATGTTTATTTCGTATGCGGTCTATTTCAATTGGTTGGCTCGTTGTGTGTAATTGTCATTTAGTTATGGTATATAGCAGTGACAATCATGTTTAAACATTTTTATAAAAGTATCCGTCTAGCGAAATTAATGAACAATTGTTGTGTGAGCTTCGTTCAATACGCCCGAGCTTAATTTCTTGCTCAACGGTTATTACACGGAATATTAGAAAAATGGAAGAATAGAATGTTAAATCTATAATCATAGTTACACTCTGGTTGGATGCAAGAGAGTAAATTGCTAACTTTCTGCATGTTTCCCATCAACTCCTGTAACATCCCCAGGTCCTAACCTTGTTATTAAGCTAACTAAATGGCCATGTCATCATGATCATCTTCATTAAATTGCATTAAGAAATAATTCAACTCTCAAACCCTAGTCAAAACAAAATTCAATTAATAAGTGAAATATTAAAAGATTCAAACTTGTATGAAAATAGTTCATAATTTTTTTAATAATCCATAACTAATTATAAAATTTAAATCAATATTATTTGAATTACTGAAATGCCCCTAACCTAATTAATACAGTACCAAAACAGCCCCAAACAGCTCCTTTCCATTTAAACAAAAATCAAATGAAATCATCTAGCCTCCAAACTTTTTGTGGCAGTACTGAAAGGTGCCTAGCATTTAATTTGGTAAGTCACACTTTTTACAAAAGTCATTTGGCTCGAGAATTAATACAAAACAGAGCTGCAAATATGAAACAGAAAATGAAATAAGAAAAAAAGGGAAATTCTACTGTACACCTACAGCCCAGAATCTATAGGGGCTAGCCCAGCCCAACACAACCACCCCCACCTGCCCCTTCGTCCTCCTCGTGCGTGTCACCGTGGCCGTGGGAGACGGAGCTCCACGCGCCGGCCGTCCCTCGCCCTCGTGAGGAGATAAGGCCAGCTCCGACGCTCTCTCTCCCTCCCACTGATCCCCCTGGCCCTCTCTCCCTCTTGCCTGCTCTCCGTCTCTCTGCTTCCATCGCCAACACCTCCACCCGACGCGGCCATCGCCATTGACGTGCTCGGAGGCCACCCCGCGCCACCTGCGCATATCCAGAGGCTCCGCCTGCTTCCTCTACGTCGATCCCGCGCTTCGGTTCGAGACGGAGAACCCTACCTCGACCGAATCGAGCTCACCTCCCTGCCTCAGACGCTGACACTGCTTCGACGAATACGCCGTCTCTGCCGCTCCTAATCCGTGACCGAGCTTTTCGTATGCTCCTAGGTGATCTTTCGCCCGTTTCCCTTCTCCCCTGAGCTCGCCCCGCCGTCTCCTCCTGCCGTTACCATCGCCACCGTAGTTCATCGCCGTCGTTACACTTGCTGCCGTCGCCTCCATCGCTTTCATGACCGGCCAAGCACGTGGGCTTGCTCAGGACCTCAGGGCGATGCCGTCCGGGTCCTCAAACCTCTGTGCCGTGCCCCGCAGCCACGACCCCGAGCTCGGCCGAGCTCCGGTCGCTGCCACGCTGGTCGCCATCGTCGCCGTGGACCACCCTAGCTGCCGCCGTTTGCACCATTGGATGCGGACGGGCGTCCGCTTTTGAACGCAAACAGCCGCACCCTTTTTGACGCCCTCTAGCCAAATCCCGCCGAATCCCATGTCTCACCGCCACGTCTGGCTCGTCGCCGGCGCCCTCCGAGGTATAAACACCGGCCTGGGCCACTGACTTGTGGGCCCAGGTCATTAACCTCTGGGTTAGCACTAAGCCTAACCCCCTAAACCCCACTGACCCGTGGACCCCATCACTATAGCGAATTAGACTAGTTTAAATTAATCATGTAATTAACTCGGTCACTGACAGACAGACCCCACCACTTAATTAAGATAATTAAAAGGGTTAAATCCTATTAAATATGCCCTGTCACTGACATGCGGTCCCTGATGGACCCGCTGACCAGTCAACGTTTGACTAGTCAACTGCTGAGTCAGCAGTTAACTGGCCCCACCTGTCGGCCACTGGTGCACCTATGGGTGCACTACACCGGGTGCACCCAGCCCCTTTCTGCCTTTTGTTTAATTCGAATTTAATGATTAAAATAAATTCAAAAAATGTTTTAAACTTCAAAAATTCATATAAATTAAACCGTAGCTCCGATGGAAAAACTTTATATATGAAAATCGATCAGAAAAATGTAACAAATCTGGATATGTGCTACTTCTTGAGCTTGCGTTGGTTTTTCCCTTGAAGAGGAAAGGGTGATGCAGCAAAGTAGAGATAAGTATTTCCCCCAGTTTGAGAACCAAGGTATCAATCCAGTAGGAGACAACACACAAATCACCGAATACCTGCATAAACAATCAAACAACTTGCACCCAACGCGATAAAGGGGTTGTCAATCCCTTCACGGTTACTTGCAAAAGTGAGATCTGATAGAGATAGATAAACGATAAAGTAAATATTTTTGGTATTTTTGGTTTATAGATCGGAAAGTAAAAGATTGCAAAATAGTAGATCGGAAACTTATATGATGGAAAATAGACCCGGGGGCCATAGGTTTCACTAGTGGCTTCTCTCAAGATAGCAAATAATACGGTGGGTGAACAAATTACTGCGGAGCAATTGATAGAAAAGCGCAAAGTTGTGACGATATCTAAGGCAATGATCATGAATATAGGCATCACGTCCATGTCAAGTAGACCGAAACGATTCTGCATCTACTACTATTACTCCACACATCGACCGCTATCCAGCATGCATCTAGAGTATTAAGTTCATAAAGAACAGAGTAACGCATTAAGTAAGATGACATGATCTAGAGGCATTAACTCAAGCAATATGATGAAAACCCCATCTTTTTATCCTCGATGGCAACAATACAATACGTGCCTTGCTGGCCCTAGTGTCACTGGGAAAGGACACTGCAAGAGTGAACGCAAAGCTAAGCACTTCTCCCATTGCAAGAAAAACCAATCTAGTTGGCCAAACCAAACCGATAATTCGAAGAGAATTACAAAGATATCAAATCATGCATAAAAGAATTCAGAGAAGATTCAAATAATATTCATAGATAAGCTGATCATCAATCCACAATTCATCGGATCTCGGCAAACACACCGCAAAAAAGTATTACATCGAATAGATCTCCAAGAACATCGAGGAGAACATGGTATTGAGAATCAAAGAGAGAAAAGAAGCCATCTAGCTACTAGCTATGGACCCGTAGGTCTATGGTAAACTACTCACGCTTCATCGGAAGGGCAATAGAGTTGATGTAGAAGCCCTCCGTGATCGAATCCCCCTCCGGCAGGGTGCCGGAAAAGGTCCCTAGATGGGATCTCACGGGTACAGAAGGTTGCGGCGGTAGAAAAGTGTTTTCGTGGATGCCTCTGGTGGTTTGGGGATATTTTGGAATATATAGGTGAAAGAATTAGGTCAGAAGGGTCACGAGGGGCCCACAAGGGTGGGGGGCGCGCCCTACCCCCCTGGGCGCGCCCTCCGTCCTTGTGGCCGCCTCGTGGCTCCTCTGACTTCATCTCCAAGTCTCCTTGTTGTCTTCTGGTCCAAGAAAATTCATCGTGAAGTTTTATTCCGTTTGGACTCCGTTTGGTATTCCTTTTCTGCGAAACTCAAAAACAAGAAAAAAACAGAAACTGGCACTGGGCTCTAGGTTAATAGGTTAGTCCCAAAAATAATATAAAATAGCATATTAATGCATATAAAACATCCAAAATAGATAATATAATCGCATGGAACAATCAAAAATTATAGATACGTTGGAGACGTATCAAGCATCCCCAAGCTTAATTCCTGTTCGTCCTCGAGTAGGTAAATGATAAAAATAGAATTTTTTATGTGGAATGCTAC
>JAAAWM010009722.1:0-27281 GCA_036873465.1 Thinopyrum obtusiflorum
TACCTTCATTTTATAGCAACTTTATATCATTTTTTGGGACTAACCTATTGACAGAGTGCCAGTGCCAGTTGCTGTTTTTTGCCTTTTTTTACTTCGCAGAATAGCCCTACCAAACGGAGTCCAAACGCAGTGAAACTTTTTGGAGATTTATTTAGGACCAGAAGACAACTTGGGAGCCAAGAAAGCACCAGAGGGGAGGCCCATGGGGCCCACAACCCACCAGGGCGTGCCAGAGGCCCCTAGCGCCCAGATGGGTGGTGGGGCCCAAGGGGTCTCCTCCACCGCCTCTCAGCTGTATAAATTCTCAGATATTCGAGAAACCCTAAGAGAGCGATCGAAACACAATTCCAGCTGCCGCAAGTTCCAGAACCACGAGATCCAATCCAGAGCCCTTTTCCGGCACTCTGCCGAAGGGGAACACGATCACGGAGGGATTCATCATCCTCATTGGTGCTCCTCCGATGATGCCTGAGTAGTTCACCATAGACCTATGGGTCCGTAGTCAATAGTTAGATGGCTTCTTCTCTCTTTTTGATTCTCAATACAATGTTCTCCTCGATGTTGGGGGGGGGGGGGGGGGGGGGGGGGGGGGGGGGGGGGGGGGGGGGGGGGGGGGGGGGGGGGGGGGGGGGGGGGGGGGGGGGGGGGGGGGGGGGGGGGGGGGGGGGGGGGGGGGGGGGGGGGGGGGGGGGGGGGGGGGGGGGGGGGGGGGGGGGGGGGGGGGGGGGGGGGGGGGGGGGGGGGGGGGGGGGGGGGGGGGGGGGGGGGGGGGGGGGGGGGGGGGGGGGGGGGGGGGGGGGGGGGGGGGGGGGGGGGGGGGGGGGGGGGGGGGGGGGGGGGGGGGGGGGGGGGGGGGGGGGGGGGGGGGGGGGGGGGGGGGGGGGGGGGGGGGGGGGGGGGGGGGGGGGGGGGGGGGGGGGGGGGGGGGGGGGGGGGGGGGGGGGGGGGGGGGGGGGGGGGGGGGGGGGGGGGGGGGGGGGGGGGGGGGGGGGGGGGGGGGGGGGGGGGGGGGGGGGGGGGGGGGGGGGGGGGGGGGGGGGGGGGGGGGGGGGGGGGGGGGGGGGGGGGGGGGGGGGGGGGGGGGGGGGGGGGGGGGGGGGGGGGGGGGGGGGGGGGGGGGGGGGGGGGGGGGGGGGGGGGGGGGGGGGGGGGGGGGGGGGGGGGGGGGGGGGGGGGGGGGGGGGGGGGGGGGGGGGGGGGGGGGGGGGGGGGGGGGGGGGGGGGGGGGGGGGGGGGGGGGGGGGGGGGGGGGGGGGGGGGGGGGGGGGGGGGGGGGGGGGGGGGGGGGGGGGGGGGGGGGGGGGGGGGGGGGGGGGGGGGGGGGGGGGGGGGGGGGGGGGGGGGGGGGGGGGGGGGGGGGGGGGGGGGGGGGGGGGGGGGGGGGGGGGGGGGGGGGGGGGGGGGGGGGGGGGGGGGGGGGGGGGGGGGGGGGGGGGGGGGGGGGGGGGGGGGGGGGGGGGGGGGGGGGGGGGGGGGGGGGGGGGGGGGGGGGGGGGGGGGGGGGGGGGGGGGGGGGGGGGGGGGGGGGGGGGGGGGGGGGGGGGGGGGGGGGGGGGGGGGGGGGGGGGGGGGGGGGGGGGGGGGGGGGGGGGGGGGGGGGGGGGGGGGGGGGGGGGGGGGGGGGGGGGGGGGGGGGGGGGGGGGGGGGGGGGGGGGGGGGGGGGGGGGGGGGGGGGGGGGGGGGGGGGGGGGGGGGGGGGGGGGGGGGGGGGGGGGGGGGGGGGGGGGGGGGGGGGGGGGGGGGGGGGGGGGGGGGGGGGGGGGGGGGGGGGGGGGGGGGGGGGGGGGGGGGGGGGGGGGGGGGGGGGGGGGGGGGGGGGGGGGGGGGGGGGGGGGGGGGGGGGGGGGGGGGGGGGGGGGGGGGGGGGGGGGGGGGGGGGGGGGGGGGGGGGGGGGGGGGGGGGGGGGGGGGGGGGGGGGGGGGGGGGGGGGGGGGGGGGGGGGGGGGGGGGGGGGGGGGGGGGGGGGGGGGGGGGGGGGGGGGGGGGGGGGGGGGGGGGGGGGGGGGGGGGGGGGGGGGGGGGGGGGGGGGGGGGGGGGGGGGGGGGGGGGGGGGGGGGGGGGGGGGGGGGGGGGGGGGGGGGGGGGGGGGGGGGGGGGGGGGGGGGGGGGGGGGGGGGGGGGGGGGGGGGGGGGGGGGGGGGGGGGGGGGGGGGGGGGGGGGGGGGGGGGGGGGGGGGGGGGGGGGGGGGGGGGGGGGGGGGGGGGGGGGGGGGGGGGGGGGGGGGGGGGGGGGGGGGGGGGGGGGGGGGGGGGGGGGGGGGGGGGGGGGGGGGGGGGGGGGGGGGGGGGGGGGGGGGGGGGGGGGGGGGGGGGGGGGGGGGGGGGGGGGGGGGGGGGGGGGGGGGGGGGGGGGGGGGGGGGGGGGGGGGGGGGGGGGGGGGGGGGGGGGGGGGGGGGGGGGGGGGGGGGGGGGGGGGGGGGGGGGGGGGGGGGGGGGGGGGGGGGGGGGGGGGGGGGGGGGGGGGGGGGGGGGGGGGGGGGGGGGGGGGGGGGGGGGGGGGGGGGGGGGGGGGGGGGGGGGGGGGGGGGGGGGGGGGGGGGGGGGGGGGGGGGGGGGGGGGGGGGGGGGGGGGGGGGGGGGGGGGGGGGGGGGGGGGGGGGGGGGGGGGGGGGGGGGGGGGGGGGGGGGGGGGGGGGGGGGGGGGGAACCATCGGTAATTTTACTTGGAGCTATATTTTTATTCGTCACGTATCATGAGTTTTGCTTGGAGCGTCTTGTATTATATGAGTCTTTATTTGTTTTTCTTTTTAGTTTGTCACAATCATCCTTGCTGGACATACCTATTTGAGAGAGCCATAATTATGCTATGATTTGATAGAATTGCTCTATGTGCTTCACTTTAATTTTTTTTGATCTATGGAATTGCTCTAGTGCTTTACTTATATCTTTTTTAGCACGGTGATGCTTTGATTTTTTGAAGAAATACTCTCATGCTTCACTTAGATTAATTTGAGAGTTAGTAAATTTTTGAAGAAATGCTCTCATGCTTCACTTAGATCTATTTGAGAGTTAGTAAATTTTTGAAGAAATTCTCTCATGCTTCACTTATATTATTTTTAGAGACGAAATTTTTTATGCTCATGTTCTTCACTTAAATTTGTTTGAGATTGTCAAAAGCAATTGCAATATATGAATTTAATCCCAAAGTGATAGATATTCAAGAGGGATATAATAAAAACTTTCATGAAGATCATTGGACAAAATAAACTTGATTCTTAGTTATAGTTTTGAGATATGATGATAGTAATATGTGAGTCATGTTGGTGAGTAATTACCCCCCCCCCCCCCCCCCCCCCCCCCCCCCCCCCTCCCTATGCAAGCACGAAATTCAATAGTTATGCAATGAAATTACATCCTACTTGTGGTGCATTATTTGGTGTTAGTTATGCTTAATGCTCGTTTATGAGAATTTTCGTTTGTTGGTTGGTTGCTCCTCAATCTATTTGCTAGCCTTTCCTTGTACTAAGTGGGAATACTACTTGTGCATCCAAAATCCTTAAATCCAGTTATGCCATATGAGTCCACCATACCTACCTATATGTGGTATTTTCGTGCCGTTCTAAGTAAATTTCTATGTGCCAACTCTAATTTTCAAAATGAATTTCCTTTTTGTGTGTCCGTACCGCTCATGAAGTGGCAGGGGGGCCAATATTTTTCCATCCTAGATGTGTTATTCTCAAGATGAGTGTTTATTCACTTGTCATTGCACGAGAGTGTGGCCGTAATAGGGATGCCCAGTCCCGAAATGAAAAAGAAATTTACTTTATGTTGTCAAATAATAAATTCCTTGGAAAGTGTTGGTATGGAAGGCACCCATGGATACGGCTAGCCATGGATTGTGAAAGAATGGTGGAAAAAGGAATCAACTTTATTTTGTGTTTGGCAACCGCCTATAATATATCTAGCATGGAAAGTATTGGGAACTAGTCGATCGTTTTCGTTGACGGGAAAAGCATGCCTCTCAAAATATTTTATCTCTCAATTTAAGCTTTGAGCTCTAGCACCTCTACAAATCTCTTCTTCCCTCTGCGAGGGGCCTATCTATTTACTTTTATGCAATTTCTATTTTTATTTGAGTCTCCATCTTCTCTTATAAAGCACCAACTAGGGAGCACTATGATCATACTTGTGCATTGGATGTAACTAATATTCGAGTGTGTTTCGTGAATGGATCAATGATTGAGCATGATGGGCTAGGGATAACTTTCTTTAGTGTTGATATTTTTAAAGACATGATTGCTTATTGATATGCTTGAGTATTAAAGTCTTCATGTCAATTATAGACTATTGCTTTGAACCATCTAAAAGTCCAAATGTCCATGCTACAAAAGAAAAGAATATGTGATGAACATGTTAGGACGAGCTGGAATTAAGCTTGGGGATGTTGATACGTCTCCAACGTATCTATAATTTTTTATTGTTCCATGCTGTTATATTACCCCCCCCCCCCCCCCCCCCCCCCCCCCCCCCCCCCCCCCCCCCCCCCCCCCCCCCCCCCCCCCCCCCCCCCCCCCCCCCCCCCCCCCCCCCCCCCCCCCCCCCCCCCCCCCCCCCCCCCCCCCCCCCCCCCCCCCCCCCCCCCCCCCCCCCCCCCCCCCCCCCCCCCCCCCCCCCCCCCCCCCCCCCCCCCCCCCCCCCCCCCCCCCCCCCCCCCCCCCCCCCCCCCCCCCCCCCCCCCCCCCCCCCCCCCCCCCCCCCCCCCCCCCCCCCCCCCCCCCCCCCCCCCCCCCCCCCCCCCCCCCCCCCCCCCCCCCCCCCCCCCCCCCCCCCCCCCCCCCCCCCCCCCCCCCCCCCCCCCCCCCCCCCCCCCCCCCCCCCCCCCCCCCCCCCCCCCCCCCCCCCCCCCCCCCCCCCCCCCCCCCCCCCCCCCCCCCCCCCCCCCCCCCCCCCCCCCCCCCCCCCCCCCCCCCCCCCCCCCCCCCCCCCCCCCCCCCCCCCCCCCCCCCCCCCCCCCCCCCCCCCCCCCCCCCCCCCCCCCCCCCCCCCCCCCCCCCCCCCCCCCCCCCCCCCCCCCCCCCCCCCCCCCCCCCCCCCCCCCCCCCCCCCCCCCCCCCCCCCCCCCCCCCCCCCCCCCCCCCCCCCCCCCCCCCCCCCCCCCCCCCCCCCCCCCCCCCCCCCCCCCCCCCCCCCCCCCCCCCCCCCCCCCCCCCCCCCCCCCCCCCCCCCCCCCCCCCCCCCCCCCCCCCCCCCCCCCCCCCCCCCCCCCCCCCCCCCCCCCCCCCCCCCCCCCCCCCCCCCCCCCCCCCCCCCCCCCCCCCCCCCCCCCCCCCCCCCCCCCCCCCCCCCCCCCCCCCCCCCCCCCCCCCCCCCCCCCCCCCCCCCCCCCCCCCCCCCCCCCCCCCCCCCCCCCCCCCCCCCCCCCCCCCCCCCCCCCCCCCCCCCCCCCCCCCCCCCCCCCCCCCCCCCCCCCCCCCCCCCCCCCCCCCCCCCCCCCCCCCCCCCCCCCCCCCCCCCCCCCCCCCCCCCCCCCCCCCCCCCCCCCCCCCCCCCCCCCCCCCCCCCCCCCCCCCCCCCCCCCCCCCCCCCCCCCCCCCCCCCCCCCCCCCCCCCCCCCCCCCCCCCCCCCCCCCCCCCCCCCCCCCCCCCCCCCCCCCCCCCCCCCCCCCCCCCCCCCCCCCCCCCCCCCCCCCCCCCCCCCCCCCCCCCCCCCCCCCCCCCCCCCCCCCCCCCCCCCCCCCCCCCCCCCCCCCCCCCCCCCCCCCCCCCCCCCCCCCCCCCCCCCCCCCCCCCCCCCCCCCCCCCCCCCCCCCCCCCCCCCCCCCCCCCCCCCCCCCCCCCCCCCCCCCCCCCCCCCCCCCCCCCCCCCCCCCCCCCCCCCCCCCCCCCCCCCCCCCCCCCCCCCCCCCCCCCCCCCCCCCCCCCCCCCCCCCCCCCCCCCCCCCCCCCCCCCCCCCCCCCCCCCCCCCCCCCCCCCCCCCCCCCCCCCCCCCCCCCCCCCCCCCCCCCCCCCCCCCCCCCCCCCCCCCCCCCCCCCCCCCCCCCCCCCCCCCCCCCCCCCCCCCCCCCCCCCCCCCCCCCCCCCCCCCCCCCCCCCCCCCCCCCCCCCCCCCCCCCCCCCCCCCCCCCCCCCCCCCCCCCCCCCCCCCCCCCCCCCCCCCCCCCCCCCCCCCCCCCCCCCCCCCCCCCCCCCCCCCCCCCCCCCCCCCCCCCCCCCCCCCCCCCCCCCCCCCCCCCCCCCCCCCCCCCCCCCCCCCCCCCCCCCCCCCCCCCCCCCCCCCCCCCCCCCCCCCCCCCCCCCCCCCCCCCCCCCCCCCCCCCCCCCCCCCCCCCCCCCCCCCCCCCCCCCCCCCCCCCCCCCCCCCCCCCCCCCCCCCCCCCCCCCCCCCCCCCCCCCCCCCCCCCCCCCCCCCCCCCCCCCCCCCCCCCCCCCCCCCCCCCCCCCCCCCCCCCCCCCCCCCCCCCCCCCCCCCCCCCCCCCCCCCCCCCCCCCCCCCCCCCCCCCCCCCCCCCCCCCCCCCCCCCCCCCCCCCCCCCCCCCCCCCCCCCCCCCCCCCCCCCCCCCCCCCCCCCCCCCCCCCCCCCCCCCCCCCCCCCCCCCCCCCCCCCCCCCCCCCCCCCCCCCCCCCCCCCCCCCCCCCCCCCCCCCCCCCCCCCCCCCCCCCCCCCCCCCCCCCCCCCCCCCCCCCCCCCCCCCCCCCCCCCCCCCCCCCCCCCCCCCCCCCCCCCCCCCCCCCCCCCCCCCCCCCCCCCCCCCCCCCCCCCCCCCCCCCCCCCCCCCCCCCCCCCCCCCCCCCCCCCCCCCCCCCCCCCCCCCCCCCCCCCCCCCCCCCCCCCCCCCCCCCCCCCCCCCCCCCCCCCCCCCCCCCCCCCCCCCCCCCCCCCCCCCCCCCCCCCCCCCCCCCCCCCCCCCCCCCCCCCCCCCCCCCCCCCCCCCCCCCCCCCCCCCCCCCCCCCCCCCCCCCCCCCCCCCCCCCCCCCCCCCCCCCCCCCCCCCCCCCCCCCCCCCCCCCCCCCCCCCCCCCCCCCCCCCCCCCCCCCCCCCCCCCCCCCCCCCCCCCCCCCCCCCCCCCCCCCCCCCCCCCCCCCCCCCCCCCCCCCCCCCCCCCCCCCCCCCCCCCCCCCCCCCCCCCCCCCCCCCCCCCCCCCCCCCCCCCCCCCCCCCCCCCCCCCCCCCCCCCCCCCCCCCCCCCCCCCCCCCCCCCCCCCCCCCCCCCCCCCCCCCCCCCCCCCCCCCCCCCCCCCCCCCCCCCCCCCCCCCCCCCCCCCCCCCCCCCCCCCCCCCCCCCCCCCCCCCCCCCCCCCCCCCCCCCCCCCCCCCCCCCCCCCCCCCCCCCCCCCCCCCCCCCCCCCCCCCCCCCCCCCCCCCCCCCCCCCCCCCCCCCCCCCCCCCCCCCCCCCCCCCCCCCCCCCCCCCCCCCCCCCCCCCCCCCCCCCCCCCCCCCCCCCCCCCCCCCCCCCCCCCCCCCCCCCCCCCCCCCCCCCCCCCCCCCCCCCCCCCCCCCCCCCCCCCCCCCCCCCCCCCCCCCCCCCCCCCCCCCCCCCCCCCCCCCCCCCCCCCCCCCCCCCCCCCCCCCCCCCCCCCCCCCCCCCCCCCCCCCCCCCCCCCCCCCCCCCCCCCCCCCCCCCCCCCCCCCCCCCCCCCCCCCCCCCCCCCCCCCCCCCCCCCCCCCCCCCCCCCCCCCCCCCCCCCCCCCCCCCCCCCCCCCCCCCCCCCCCCCCCCCCCCCCCCCCCCCCCCCCCCCCCCCCCCCCCCCCCCCCCCCCCCCCCCCCCCCCCCCCCCCCCCCCCCCCCCCCCCCCCCCCCCCCCCCCCCCCCCCCCCCCCCCCCCCCCCCCCCCCCCCCCCCCCCCCCCCCCCCCCCCCCCCCCCCCCCCCCCCCCCCCCCCCCCCCCCCCCCCCCCCCCCCCCCCCCCCCCCCCCCCCCCCCCCCCCCCCCCCCCCCCCCCCCCCCCCCCCCCCCCCCCCCCCCCCCCCCCCCCCCCCCCCCCCCCCCCCCCCCCCCCCCCCCCCCCCCCCCCCCCCCCCCCCCCCCCCCCCCCCCCCCCCCCCCCCCCCCCCCCCCCCCCCCCCCCCCCCCCCCCCCCCCCCCCCCCCCCCCCCCCCCCCCCCCCCCCCCCCCCCCCCCCCCCCCCCCCCCCCCCCCCCCCCCCCCCCCCCCCCCCCCCCCCCCCCCCCCCCCCCCCCCCCCCCCCCCCCCCCCCCCCCCCCCCCCCCCCCCCCCCCCCCCCCCCCCCCCCCCCCCCCCCCCCCCCCCCCCCCCCCCCCCCCCCCCCCCCCCCCCCCCCCCCCCCCCCCCCCCCCCCCCCCCCCCCCCCCCCCCCCCCCCCCCCCCCCCCCCCCCCCCCCCCCCCCCCCCCCCCCCCCCCCCCCCCCCCCCCCCCCCCCCCCCCCCCCCCCCCCCCCCCCCCCCCCCCCCCCCCCCCCCCCCCCCCCCCCCCCCCCCCCCCCCCCCCCCCCCCCCCCCCCCCCCCCCCCCCCCCCCCCCCCCCCCCCCCCCCCCCCCCCCCCCCCCCCCCCCCCCCCCCCCCCCCCCCCCCCCCCCCCCCCCCCCCCCCCCCCCCCCCCCCCCCCCCCCCCCCCCCCCCCCCCCCCCCCCCCCCCCCCCCCCCCCCCCCCCCCCCCCCCCCCCCCCCCCCCCCCCCCCCCCCCCCCCCCCCCCCCCCCCCCCCCCCCCCCCCCCCCCCCCCCCCCCCCCCCCCCCCCCCCCCCCCCCCCCCCCCCCCCCCCCCCCCCCCCCCCCCCCCCCCCCCCCCCCCCCCCCCCCCCCCCCCCCCCCCCCCCCCCCCCCCCCCCCCCCCCCCCCCCCCCCCCCCCCCCCCCCCCCCCCCCCCCCCCCCCCCCCCCCCCCCCCCCCCCCCCCCCCCCCCCCCCCCCCCCCCCCCCCCCCCCCCCCCCCCCCCCCCCCCCCCCCCCCCCCCCCCCCCCCCCCCCCCCCCCCCCCCCCCCCCCCCCCCCCCCCCCCCCCCCCCCCCCCCCCCCCCCCCCCCCCCCCCCCCCCCCCCCCCCCCCCCCCCCCCCCCCCCCCCCCCCCCCCCCCCCCCCCCCCCCCCCCCCCCCCCCCCCCCCCCCCCCCCCCCCCCCCCCCCCCCCCCCCCCCCCCCCCCCCCCCCCCCCCCCCCCCCCCCCCCCCCCCCCCCCCCCCCCCCCCCCCCCCCCCCCCCCCCCCCCCCCCCCCCCCCCCCCCCCCCCCCCCCCCCCCCCCCCCCCCCCCCCCCCCCCCCCCCCCCCCCCCCCCCCCCCCCCCCCCCCCCCCCCCCCCCCCCCCCCCCCCCCCCCCCCCCCCCCCCCCCCCCCCCCCCCCCCCCCCCCCCCCCCCCCCCCCCCCCCCCCCCCCCCCCCCCCCCCCCCCCCCCCCCCCCCCCCCCCCCCCCCCCCCCCCCCCCCCCCCCCCCCCCCCCCCCCCCCCCCCCCCCCCCCCCCCCCCCCCCCCCCCCCCCCCCCCCCCCCCCCCCCCCCCCCCCCCCCCCCCCCCCCCCCCCCCCCCCCCCCCCCCCCCCCCCCCCCCCCCCCCCCCCCCCCCCCCCCCCCCCCCCCCCCCCCCCCCCCCCCCCCCCCCCCCCCCCCCCCCCCCCCCCCCCCCCCCCCCCCCCCCCCCCCCCCCCCCCCCCCCCCCCCCCCCCCCCCCCCCCCCCCCCCCCCCCCCCCCCCCCCCCCCCCCCCCCCCCCCCCCCCCCCCCCCCCCCCCCCCCCCCCCCCCCCCCCCCCCCCCCCCCCCCCCCCCCCCCCCCCCCCCCCCCCCCCCCCCCCCCCCCCCCCCCCCCCCCCCCCCCCCCCCCCCCCCCCCCCCCCCCCCCCCCCCCCCCCCCCCCCCCCCCCCCCCCCCCCCCCCCCCCCCCCCCCCCCCCCCCCCCCCCCCCCCCCCCCCCCCCCCCCCCCCCCCCCCCCCCCCCCCCCCCCCCCCCCCCCCCCCCCCCCCCCCCCCCCCCCCCCCCCCCCCCCCCCCCCCCCCCCCCCCCCCCCCCCCCCCCCCCCCCCCCCCCCCCCCCCCCCCCCCCCCCCCCCCCCCCCCCCCCCCCCCCCCCCCCCCCCCCCCCCCCCCCCCCCCCCCCCCCCCCCCCCCCCCCCCCCCCCCCCCCCCCCCCCCCCCCCCCCCCCCCCCCCCCCCCCCCCCCCCCCCCCCCCCCCCCCCCCCCCCCCCCCCCCCCCCCCCCCCCCCCCCCCCCCCCCCCCCCCCCCCCCCCCCCCCCCCCCCCCCCCCCCCCCCCCCCCCCCCCCCCCCCCCCCCCCCCCCCCCCCCCCCCCCCCCCCCCCCCCCCCCCCCCCCCCCCCCCCCCCCCCCCCCCCCCCCCCCCCCCCCCCCCCCCCCCCCCCCCCCCCCCCCCCCCCCCCCCCCCCCCCCCCCCCCCCCCCCCCCCCCCCCCCCCCCCCCCCCCCCCCCCCCCCCCCCCCCCCCCCCCCCCCCCCCCCCCCCCCCCCCCCCCCCCCCCCCCCCCCCCCCCCCCCCCCCCCCCCCCCCCCCCCCCCCCCCCCCCCCCCCCCCCCCCCCCCCCCCCCCCCCCCCCCCCCCCCCCCCCCCCCCCCCCCCCCCCCCCCCCCCCCCCCCCCCCCCCCCCCCCCCCCCCCCCCCCCCCCCCCCCCCCCCCCCCCCCCCCCCCCCCCCCCCCCCCCCCCCCCCCCCCCCCCCCCCCCCCCCCCCCCCCCCCCCCCCCCCCCCCCCCCCCCCCCCCCCCCCCCCCCCCCCCCCCCCCCCCCCCCCCCCCCCCCCCCCCCCCCCCCCCCCCCCCCCCCCCCCCCCCCCCCCCCCCCCCCCCCCCCCCCCCCCCCCCCCCCCCCCCCCCCCCCCCCCCCCCCCCCCCCCCCCCCCCCCCCCCCCCCCCCCCCCCCCCCCCCCCCCCCCCCCCCCCCCCCCCCCCCCCCCCCCCCCCCCCCCCCCCCCCCCCCCCCCCCCCCCCCCCCCCCCCCCCCCCCCCCCCCCCCCCCCCCCCCCCCCCCCCCCCCCCCCCCCCCCCCCCCCCCCCCCCCCCCCCCCCCCCCCCCCCCCCCCCCCCCCCCCCCCCCCCCCCCCCCCCCCCCCCCCCCCCCCCCCCCCCCCCCCCCCCCCCCCCCCCCCCCCCCCCCCCCCCCCCCCCCCCCCCCCCCCCCCCCCCCCCCCCCCCCCCCCCCCCCCCCCCCCCCCCCCCCCCCCCCCCCCCCCCCCCCCCCCCCCCCCCCCCCCCCCCCCCCCCCCCCCCCCCCCCCCCCCCCCCCCCCCCCCCCCCCCCCCCCCCCCCCCCCCCCCCCCCCCCCCCCCCCCCCCCCCCCCCCCCCCCCCCCCCCCCCCCCCCCCCCCCCCCCCCCCCCCCCCCCCCCCCCCCCCCCCCCCCCCCCCCCCCCCCCCCCCCCCCCCCCCCCCCCCCCCCCCCCCCCCCCCCCCCCCCCCCCCCCCCCCCCCCCCCCCCCCCCCCCCCCCCCCCCCCCCCCCCCCCCCCCCCCCCCCCCCCCCCCCCCCCCCCCCCCCCCCCCCCCCCCCCCCCCCCCCCCCCCCCCCCCCCCCCCCCCCCCCCCCCCCCCCCCCCCCCCCCCCCCCCCCCCCCCCCCCCCCCCCCCCCCCCCCCCCCCCCCCCCCCCCCCCCCCCCCCCCCCCCCCCCCCCCCCCCCCCCCCCCCCCCCCCCCCCCCCCCCCCCCCCCCCCCCCCCCCCCCCCCCCCCCCCCCCCCCCCCCCCCCCCCCCCCCCCCCCCCCCCCCCCCCCCCCCCCCCCCCCCCCCCCCCCCCCCCCCCCCCCCCCCCCCCCCCCCCCCCCCCCCCCCCCCCCCCCCCCCCCCCCCCCCCCCCCCCCCCCCCCCCCCCCCCCCCCCCCCCCCCCCCCCCCCCCCCCCCCCCCCCCCCCCCCCCCCCCCCCCCCCCCCCCCCCCCCCCCCCCCCCCCCCCCCCCCCCCCCCCCCCCCCCCCCCCCCCCCCCCCCCCCCCCCCCCCCCCCCCCCCCCCCCCCCCCCCCCCCCCCCCCCCCCCCCCCCCCCCCCCCCCCCCCCCCCCCCCCCCCCCCCCCCCCCCCCCCCCCCCCCCCCCCCCCCCCCCCCCCCCCCCCCCCCCCCCCCCCCCCCCCCCCCCCCCCCCCCCCCCCCCCCCCCCCCCCCCCCCCCCCCCCCCCCCCCCCCCCCCCCCCCCCCCCCCCCCCCCCCCCCCCCCCCCCCCCCCCCCCCCCCCCCCCCCCCCCCCCCCCCCCCCCCCCCCCCCCCCCCCCCCCCCCCCCCCCCCCCCCCCCCCCCCCCCCCCCCCCCCCCCCCCCCCCCCCCCCCCCCCCCCCCCCCCCCCCCCCCCCCCCCCCCCCCCCCCCCCCCCCCCCCCCCCCCCCCCCCCCCCCCCCCCCCCCCCCCCCCCCCCCCCCCCCCCCCCCCCCCCCCCCCCCCCCCCCCCCCCCCCCCCCCCCCCCCCCCCCCCCCCCCCCCCCCCCCCCCCCCCCCCCCCCCCCCCCCCCCCCCCCCCCCCCCCCCCCCCCCCCCCCCCCCCCCCCCCCCCCCCCCCCCCCCCCCCCCCCCCCCCCCCCCCCCCCCCCCCCCCCCCCCCCCCCCCCCCCCCCCCCCCCCCCCCCCCCCCCCCCCCCCCCCCCCCCCCCCCCCCCCCCCCCCCCCCCCCCCCCCCCCCCCCCCCCCCCCCCCCCCCCCCCCCCCCCCCCCCCCCCCCCCCCCCCCCCCCCCCCCCCCCCCCCCCCCCCCCCCCCCCCCCCCCCCCCCCCCCCCCCCCCCCCCCCCCCCCCCCCCCCCCCCCCCCCCCCCCCCCCCCCCCCCCCCCCCCCCCCCCCCCCCCCCCCCCCCCCCCCCCCCCCCCCCCCCCCCCCCCCCCCCCCCCCCCCCCCCCCCCCCCCCCCCCCCCCCCCCCCCCCCCCCCCCCCCCCCCCCCCCCCCCCCCCCCCCCCCCCCCCCCCCCCCCCCCCCCCCCCCCCCCCCCCCCCCCCCCCCCCCCCCCCCCCCCCCCCCCCCCCCCCCCCCCCCCCCCCCCCCCCCCCCCCCCCCCCCCCCCCCCCCCCCCCCCCCCCCCCCCCCCCCCCCCCCCCCCCCCCCCCCCCCCCCCCCCCCCCCCCCCCCCCCCCCCCCCCCCCCCCCCCCCCCCCCCCCCCCCCCCCCCCCCCCCCCCCCCCCCCCCCCCCCCCCCCCCCCCCCCCCCCCCCCCCCCCCCCCCCCCCCCCCCCCCCCCCCCCCCCCCCCCCCTGGAGTAATAGTAGTAGATGCAGGCAGGAGTCGGTCTACTTGACACAGACGTGCTGCCTATATGCATAATCATTGCCTTGGATATTGTCATAACTTTGCGCTTTTCTATCAATTGCTCGACAGTAATTTGTGCACCCACCGTATTATTTGCCTTCAAGAGAGAAAACATATGGCCCCCGGGTCAACTTTCCATCGTATTAGTTTCCGATCTACTATTTTTCAATCTTGTATTTTATGATCTATAAACCAAAAAACCCAAAAATATTTTATCTTCTGTTTAGTTTTATCTATCTCTATCAGATATCACCTTTGCAAGTGACCATGAAGGGACTGACAACCCCTTTTATCGTGTTGGGTGCAAGTGTTTGATTGTTTGTGTAGGTGCATCTATTGGGGACTTGCATGTTTCTCCTACTGGATTGATACCTTGGTTCTTAACTGAGGGAAATACTTATCTCTACTGTGCTGCATCACCCTTTTCCTCTTCAAGGGAAAAACCAACGCAAGCTCAAGAAGTAGCACCCATTTGCTAATTCCTAAGGATTTTTTGAAGCCCATGTTCTTTTTGTTAGCATTACAACCCATATTCTGGCCACACTTAAAAAATTCAACAAAATTTTGCATATTTCGGTGCTGTCCGAATTGTTTTTAATCCTGAAATTTTGAGTCACATTCAAGCTAATTTAAAAAATAAATTTATATCAATGTAAAATCCAACATAATGTTCCGCGTAAAAAAATCAATGAAATTTAAAATCTTGAAAACTAATAGCCGGCTTGCTGTGTTTTTAAAATTTACAGCCCATTTCTTACTACTTATAGCCCTTTTTCTGGGCAAGCAAATACATCCCTCTCGTCTTGAAAGATTTACAACCCAGCAGGGCTGACCAGAGCAAGTAGGCCACGGTTCGGTATTCTATAAAAAAAGAACTGGGCTAGCCATTTTCAGAAACAAAAAAGAACTGGGCTCGTCATGTGGTAAACATAAAATAAAAGCCTGGGTTAGACGGGCTACAACCCCTGCACAACCCTGTTGATACCCTGCTCCGTCTCTAAAACTAAAAAAACAACTGCGCGACCTGCTGGGTCCCTAGTGTCAGCCGCTCATTGTGTAATTCTCTCGTTTATTGACTATGTTGACAATGGCATGGGACCCAAATGTCAAACCATTAGGACGAAGCATTTTTTTGGCTTGTAATAATGAGGCACTTGCTTGCGTACTGCCATGACCCTGGTGTGTCCCTACTATCATCCTCTCCACGTACAGTCATCTCCTTATTCCTCTCGGTTGTTGACCACGTTGACAACGCCAGACGTCAGCGCACGGCGAGCGAACCAAGGCGGAGGACGATGGCGAGGCCTCAGACGGGAACGAATAAAAGCCGTGGAAGATGCAGCAGTGTAGTCGCAGGCGGAGAGGACTACGAGAGTTGACTGGTTCGGGTGCCCCCCCCCCCCCCCCCCCCCCCCCCCCCCCCCCCCCCCCCCCCCCCCCCCCCCCCCCCCCCCCCCCCCCCCCCCCCCCCCCCCCCCCCCCCCCCCCCCCCCCCCCCCCCCCCCCCCCCCCCCCCCCCCCCCCCCCCCCCCCCCCCCCCCCCCCCCCCCCCCCCCCCCCCCCCCCCCCCCCCCCCCCCCCCCCCCCCCCCCCCCCCCCCCCCCCCCCCCCCCCCCCCCCCCCCCCCCCCCCCCCCCCCCCCCCCCCCCCCCCCCCCCCCCCCCCCCCCCCCCCCCCCCCCCCCCCCCCCCCCCCCCCCCCCCCCCCCCCCCCCCCCCCCCCCCCCCCCCCCCCCCCCCCCCCCCCCCCCCCCCCCCCCCCCCCCCCCCCCCCCCCCCCCCCCCCCCCCCCCCCCCCCCCCCCCCCCCCCCCCCCCCCCCCCCCCCCCCCCCCCCCCCCCCCCCCCCCCCCCCCCCCCCCCCCCCCCCCCCCCCCCCCCCCCCCCCCCCCCCCCCCCCCCCCCCCCCCCCCCCCCCCCCCCCCCCCCCCCCCCCCCCCCCCCCCCCCCCCCCCCCCCCCCCCCCCCCCCCCCCCCCCCCCCCCCCCCCCCCCCCCCCCCCCCCCCCCCCCCCCCCCCCCCCCCCCCCCCCCCCCCCCCCCCCCCCCCCCCCCCCCCCCCCCCCCCCCCCCCCCCCCCCCCCCCCCCCCCCCCCCCCCCCCCCCCCCCCCCCCCCCCCCCCCCCCCCCCCCCCCCCCCCCCCCCCCCCCCCCCCCCCCCCCCCCCCCCCCCCCCCCCCCCCCCCCCCCCCCCCCCCCCCCCCCCCCCCCCCCCCCCCCCCCCCCCCCCCCCCCCCCCCCCCCCCCCCCCCCCCCCCCCCCCCCCCCCCCCCCCCCCCCCCCCCCCCCCCCCCCCCCCCCCCCCCCCCCCCCCCCCCCCCCCCCCCCCCCCCCCCCCCCCCCCCCCCCCCCCCCCCCCCCCCCCCCCCCCCCCCCCCCCCCCCCCCCCCCCCCCCCCCCCCCCCCCCCCCCCCCCCCCCCCCCCCCCCCCCCCCCCCCCCCCCCCCCCCCCCCCCCCCCCCCCCCCCCCCCCCCCCCCCCCCCCCCCCCCCCCCCCCCCCCCCCCCCCCCCCCCCCCCCCCCCCCCCCCCCCCCCCCCCCCCCCCCCCCCCCCCCCCCCCCCCCCCCCCCCCCCCCCCCCCCCCCCCCCCCCCCCCCCCCCCCCCCCCCCCCCCCCCCCCCCCCCCCCCCCCCCCCCCCCCCCCCCCCCCCCCCCCCCCCCCCCCCCCCCCCCCCCCCCCCCCCCCCCCCCCCCCCCCCCCCCCCCCCCCCCCCCCCCCCCCCCCCCCCCCCCCCCCCCCCCCCCCCCCCCCCCCCCCCCCCCCCCCCCCCCCCCCCCCCCCCCCCCCCCCCCCCCCCCCCCCCCCCCCCCCCCCCCCCCCCCCCCCCCCCCCCCCCCCCCCCCCCCCCCCCCCCCCCCCCCCCCCCCCCCCCCCCCCCCCCCCCCCCCCCCCCCCCCCCCCCCCCCCCCCCCCCCCCCCCCCCCCCCCCCCCCCCCCCCCCCCCCCCCCCCCCCCCCCCCCCCCCCCCCCCCCCCCCCCCCCCCCCCCCCCCCCCCCCCCCCCCCCCCCCCCCCCCCCCCCCCCCCCCCCCCCCCCCCCCCCCCCCCCCCCCCCCCCCCCCCCCCCCCCCCCCCCCCCCCCCCCCCCCCCCCCCCCCCCCCCCCCCCCCCCCCCCCCCCCCCCCCCCCCCCCCCCCCCCCCCCCCCCCCCCCCCCCCCCCCCCCCCCCCCCCCCCCCCCCCCCCCCCCCCCCCCCCCCCCCCCCCCCCCCCCCCCCCCCCCCCCCCCCCCCCCCCCCCCCCCCCCCCCCCCCCCCCCCCCCCCCCCCCCCCCCCCCCCCCCCCCCCCCCCCCCCCCCCCCCCCCCCCCCCCCCCCCCCCCCCCCCCCCCCCCCCCCCCCCCCCCCCCCCCCCCCCCCCCCCCCCCCCCCCCCCCCCCCCCCCCCCCCCCCCCCCCCCCCCCCCCCCCCCCCCCCCCCCCCCCCCCCCCCCCCCCCCCCCCCCCCCCCCCCCCCCCCCCCCCCCCCCCCCCCCCCCCCCCCCCCCCCCCCCCCCCCCCCCCCCCCCCCCCCCCCCCCCCCCCCCCCCCCCCCCCCCCCCCCCCCCCCCCCCCCCCCCCCCCCCCCCCCCCCCCCCCCCCCCCCCCCCCCCCCCCCCCCCCCCCCCCCCCCCCCCCCCCCCCCCCCCCCCCCCCCCCCCCCCCCCCCCCCCCCCCCCCCCCCCCCCCCCCCCCCCCCCCCCCCCCCCCCCCCCCCCCCCCCCCCCCCCCCCCCCCCCCCCCCCCCCCCCCCCCCCCCCCCCCCCCCCCCCCCCCCCCCCCCCCCCCCCCCCCCCCCCCCCCCCCCCCCCCCCCCCCCCCCCCCCCCCCCCCCCCCCCCCCCCCCCCCCCCCCCCCCCCCCCCCCCCCCCCCCCCCCCCCCCCCCCCCCCCCCCCCCCCCCCCCCCCCCCCCCCCCCCCCCCCCCCCCCCCCCCCCCCCCCCCCCCCCCCCCCCCCCCCCCCCCCCCCCCCCCCCCCCCCCCCCCCCCCCCCCCCCCCCCCCCCCCCCCCCCCCCCCCCCCCCCCCCCCCCCCCCCCCCCCCCCCCCCCCCCCCCCCCCCCCCCCCCCCCCCCCCCCCCCCCCCCCCCCCCCCCCCCCCCCCCCCCCCCCCCCCCCCCCCCCCCCCCCCCCCCCCCCCCCCCCCCCCCCCCCCCCCCCCCCCCCCCCCCCCCCCCCCCCCCCCCCCCCCCCCCCCCCCCCCCCCCCCCCCCCCCCCCCCCCCCCCCCCCCCCCCCCCCCCCCCCCCCCCCCCCCCCCCCCCCCCCCCCCCCCCCCCCCCCCCCCCCCCCCCCCCCCCCCCCCCCCCCCCCCCCCCCCCCCCCCCCCCCCCCCCCCCCCCCCCCCCCCCCCCCCCCCCCCCCCCCCCCCCCCCCCCCCCCCCCCCCCCCCCCCCCCCCCCCCCCCCCCCCCCCCCCCCCCCCCCCCCCCCCCCCCCCCCCCCCCCCCCCCCCCCCCCCCCCCCCCCCCCCCCCCCCCCCCCC
Organism: Thinopyrum obtusiflorum; assembly: GCA_036873465.1. Taxonomy (NCBI): domain Eukaryota; kingdom Viridiplantae; phylum Streptophyta; class Magnoliopsida; order Poales; family Poaceae; genus Thinopyrum; species Thinopyrum obtusiflorum. The sequence continues at coordinate 17,582 of JAAAWM010009722.1, forward strand.
CCCCCCCCCCCCCCCCCCCCCCCCCCCCCCCCCCCCCCCCCCCCCCCCCCCCCCCCCCCCCCCCCCCCCCCCCCCCCCCCCCCCCCCCCCCCCCCCCCCCCCCCCCCCCCCCCCCCCCCCCCCCCCCCCCCCCCCCCCCCCCCCCCCCCCCCCCCCCCCCCCCCCCCCCCCCCCCCCCCCCCCCCCCCCCCCCCCCCCCCCCCCCCCCCCCCCCCCCCCCCCCCCCCCCCCCCCCCCCCCCCCCCCCCCCCCCCCCCCCCCCCCCCCCCCCCCCCCCCCCCCCCCCCCCCCCCCCCCCCCCCCCCCCCCCCCCCCCCCCCCCCCCCCCCCCCCCCCCCCCCCCCCCCCCCCCCCCCCCCCCCCCCCCCCCCCCCCCCCCCCCCCCCCCCCCCCCCCCCCCCCCCCCCCCCCCCCCCCCCCCCCCCCCCCCCCCCCCCCCCCCCCCCCCCCCCCCCCCCCCCCCCCCCCCCCCCCCCCCCCCCCCCCCCCCCCCCCCCCCCCCCCCCCCCCCCCCCCCCCCCCCCCCCCCCCCCCCCCCCCCCCCCCCCCCCCCCCCCCCCCCCCCCCCCCCCCCCCCCCCCCCCCCCCCCCCCCCCCCCCCCCCCCCCCCCCCCCCCCCCCCCCCCCCCCCCCCCCCCCCCCCCCCCCCCCCCCCCCCCCCCCCCCCCCCCCCCCCCCCCCCCCCCCCCCCCCCCCCCCCCCCCCCCCCCCCCCCCCCCCCCCCCCCCCCCCCCCCCCCCCCCCCCCCCCCCCCCCCCCCCCCCCCCCCCCCCCCCCCCCCCCCCCCCCCCCCCCCCCCCCCCCCCCCCCCCCCCCCCCCCCCCCCCCCCCCCCCCCCCCCCCCCCCCCCCCCCCCCCCCCCCCCCCCCCCCCCCCCCCCCCCCCCCCCCCCCCCCCCCCCCCCCCCCCCCCCCCCCCCCCCCCCCCCCCCCCCCCCCCCCCCCCCCCCCCCCCCCCCCCCCCCCCCCCCCCCCCCCCCCCCCCCCCCCCCCCCCCCCCCCCCCCCCCCCCCCCCCCCCCCCCCCCCCCCCCCCCCCCCCCCCCCCCCCCCCCCCCCCCCCCCCCCCCCCCCCCCCCCCCCCCCCCCCCCCCCCCCCCCCCCCCCCCCCCCCCCCCCCCCCCCCCCCCCCCCCCCCCCCCCCCCCCCCCCCCCCCCCCCCCCCCCCCCCCCCCCCCCCCCCCCCCCCCCCCCCCCCCCCCCCCCCCCCCCCCCCCCCCCCCCCCCCCCCCCCCCCCCCCCCCCCCCCCCCCCCCCCCCCCCCCCCCCCCCCCCCCCCCCCCCCCCCCCCCCCCCCCCCCCCCCCCGCATCTAGAGTATTAAGTTCATAAAGAACGGAGTAACGCCTTAAGTAAGATGAGATGATGTAGAGGAATAAACTCTAGCAATATGATGAAAACCCCATCTTTTTATCCTCGATGGCAACAATTCAATACATGTCTCGCTACCCCTACTTTGTCACTGGGTGAAATTACGCAAGATTGAACCCAAAGCTAAGCACCTCTCCCATTGCAAGAAAAACCAATCTAGATGGCCAAACCAAACCGATAATTAAAAGAGAAATACAAAGATATCAAATCATGCATATAATAATTCAGAGAAGATTCAAATAATATTCATAGATAAGCTGATCATAAATCCACAATTCATTGGATCTCGACAAAATACCGCAAAAGAAGATTACATCAAATAGATCTCCAAGAACATCGAGGAGAACATGGTATTGAGAATCAAAGAGAGAGAGAAGAAGCCATCTAACTAATAGCTATGGACCCGTAAGTCCGTGGTAAACTACTCACGCTTCATCGGAAGGGCAATAGAGTTGATGTAGATGCCCTCCGTGATCGAATCCCCCTCCGAAAGGATGTCGGAAAAGGCCCCAAGATGGGATCTCACGGGAACAGAAGGTTGCGGCGGTGGAAAAGTGTTTTCGTGGATGCTTCTCAGGGTTTTGGAATATATGTGAATATATAGGACCCCCCCCATATGTGATGAACATGTTAGGCAGCATTCCACATCAAAAATTTTGTTTTTATCGTTAATCTACACGAGGACGAGCAGGAATTAAGCTTGGGGATGTTGATACGTCTCCAACGTATCTATAATTTTTTATTGTTCCATGCTGTTATATTATCATTCTTGGATGTTTTACAATCATTTTATAGCAACTTTATATCATCTTTTGGGACTAACCTATTGACATAGTGCCCAGTGCCAGTTGCTGTTTTTTTGCTTGTTTTTTACTTCACAAAATATCAGTACCAAACGGAGTCCAAACGCAGCGAAACTTTTTGGAGATTTTTTTGGACCAGAAGACACCTTGGGGACCAAGAAAGCACCTGGGGGGAGGCCCGTGGGGACCACACCCACCAGGGCGCCCCAAGGAGCCCAGGCGTGCCCAAGGGGGTTGTGGGGCCCACGGGGGTCTCCTCCACCGCCTCTTCGCCCTATAAACTCCCAAATATTCCAGAAACCCTAGGGGAGTCGATGAAACACAATTCCAGCCGCCGCAAGTTCCAAAACCAAAATATCCAATCTAACACCATCACCGAGGGGTTCATCATCCTCATTGGTGCCTCTCCAATGATGCGTGAGTAGTCCACCATAGACTTACGGGTCTGTAGGCAGTAGCTAGATGGCTGCCTCTCTCTCTCTCTTTTTGCGGTGTGTTTGTTGGGATCCGATGAAGTTTGAGTTTATGATCAGATTTTTATCCATGAATATTATTTGAGTCTTCTTTGATCTCTTATATGCATGATTATTTATAGCCTTGTATTTCTTCTTCGAATCTTTGGTTTAGTTAGGCCAACTAGATCGATTTTTCTTGCCATGGGAAGAGGTGCTTTGTGATGGGTTCGATTTTGCGGTGTCCTTTCCTAGTGACAGAAGGGGCGGCAAGGCATGCATGTATCGCCGCTATTAAGGATAAAAAGACGGGGGCTATTCCTACATGAATAGATCTCCTCTACATCATGTCATCGTTCTTATTGCATTACTTCATTTCTCCATGAACTTAATACACTAGATGCATGCTGGATAGCGGTCGATGTGTTGAGTAATAGTAGTAGATGCAGAATCTTTTCGGTCTACTAATCTTGGGTGTGATGCCTATATATTGATTATTGCCTTGGATATCGTCATAATTATTCGATCCTCTATCAATTGCCAAACAGTAATTTGTTTACCCACCGTGTGCTATTTCTTGAGAGAAGCCACTAGTGAAATCTACGACCCCCGGGTCTATTCTTTATCATATTTGCTTTCTGGTCTATTATTTGCCACTTTTATATCCAGATCTATTATTTCAAAAACCCAAAAATACCTTGCTGCACTTTTTTGTTACTTATTTTATTTCGCACCCCCCCCCCCCCCCCCCCCCCCCCCCCCCCCCCCCCCCCCCCCCCCCCCCCCCCCCCCCCCCCCCCCCCCCCCCCCCCCCCCCCCCCCCCCCCCCCCCCCCCCCCCCCCCCCCCCCCCCCCCCCCCCCCCCCCCCCCCCCCCCCCCCCCCCCCCCCCCCCCCCCCCCCCCCCCCCCCCCCCCCCCCCCCCCCCCCCCCCCCCCCCCCCCCCCCCCCCCCCCCCCCCCCCCCCCCCCCCCCCCCCCCCCCCCCCCCCCCCCCCCCCCCCCCCCCCCCCCCCCCCCCCCCCCCCCCCCCCCCCCCCCCCCCCCCCCCCCCCCCCCCCCCCCCCCCCCCCCCCCCCCCCCCCCCCCCCCCCCCCCCCCCCCCCCCCCCCCCCCCCCCCCCCCCCCGCACCCGAACCAGTCAACTCTCGTAGTCCTCTCCGCCTGCGACTACACTGCTGCATCTTCCACGGCTTTTATTCGTTCCCGTCTGAGGCCTCGCCATCGTCCTCCGCCTTGGTTCGCTCGCCGTGCGCTGACGTCTGGCGTTGTCAACGTGGTCAACAACCGAGAGGAATAAGGAGATGACTGTACGTGGAGAGGATGATAGTAGGGACACACCAGGGTCATGGCAGTACGCAAGCAAGTGCCTCATTATTACAAGCCAAAAAAATGCTTCGTCCTAATGGTTTGACATTTGGGTCCCATGCCATTGTCAACATAGTCAATAAACGAGAGAATTACACAATGAGCGGCTGACACTAGGGACCCAGCAGGTCGCGCAGTTGTTTTTTTAGTTTTAGAGACGGAGCAGGGTATCAACAGGGTTGTGCAGGGGTTGTAGCCCGTCTAACCCAGGCTTTTATTTTATGTTTACCACATGACGAGCCCAGTTCTTTTTTGTTTCTGAAAATGGCTAGCCCAGTTCTTTTTTTATAGAATACCGAACCGTGGCCTACTTGCTCTGGTCAGCCCTGCTGGGTTGTAAATCTTTCAAGACGAGAGGGATGTATTTGCTTGCCCAGAAAAAGGGCTATAAGTAGTAAGAAATGGGCTGTAAATTTTAAAAACACAGCAAGCCGGCTATTAGTTTTCAAGATTTTAAATTTCATTGATTTTTTTACGCGGAACATTATGTTGGATTTTACATTGATATAAATTTATTTTTTAAATTAGCTTGAATGTGACTCAAAATTTCAGGATTAAAAACAATTCGGACAGCACCGAAATATGCAAAATTTTGTTGAATTTTTTAAGTGTGGCCAGAATATGGGTTGTAATGCTAACAAAAAGAACATGGGCTTCAAAAAATCCTTAGGAATTAGCAAATGGGTGCTACTTCTTGAGCTTGCGTTGGTTTTTCCCTTGAAGAGGAAAAGGGTGATGCAGCACAGTAGAGATAAGTATTTCCCTCAGTTAAGAACCAAGGTATCAATCCAGTAGGAGAAACATGCAAGTCCCCAATAGATGCACCTACACAAACAATCAAACACTTGCACCCAACACGATAAAAGGGGTTGTCAGTCCCTTCATGGTCACTTGCAAAGGTGATATCTGATAGAGATAGATAAAACTAAACAGAAGATAAAATATTTTTGGGTTTTTTGGTTTATAGATCATAAAATACAAGATTGAAAAATAGTAGATCGGAAACTAATACGATGGAAAGTTGACCCGGGGGCCATATGTTTTCTCTCTTGAAGGCAAATAATACGGTGGGTGCACAAATTACTGTCGAGCAATTGATAGAAAAGCGCAAAGTTATGACAATATCCAAGGCAATGATTATGCATATAGGCAGCACGTCTGTGTCAAGTAGACCGACTCCTGCCTGCATCTACTACTATTACTCCACCCCCCCCCCCCCCCCCCCCCCGCATCTAGAGTATTAAGTTCATAAAGAACGGAGTAACGCCTTAAGTAAGATGAGATGATGTAGAGGAATAAACTCTAGCAATATGATGAAAACCCCATCTTTTTATCCTCGATGGCAACAATTCAATACATGTCTCGCTACCCCTACTTTGTCACTGGGTGAAATTACGCAAGATTGAACCCAAAGCTAAGCACCTCTCCCATTGCAAGAAAAACCAATCTAGATGGCCAAACCAAACCGATAATTAAAAGAGAAATACAAAGATATCAAATCATGCATATAATAATTCAGAGAAGATTCAAATAATATTCATAGATAAGCTGATCATAAATCCACAATTCATTGGATCTCGACAAAATACCGCAAAAGAAGATTACATCAAATAGATCTCCAAGAACATCGAGGAGAACATGGTATTGAGAATCAAAGAGAGAGAGAAGAAGCCATCTAACTAATAGCTATGGACCCGTAAGTCCGTGGTAAACTACTCACGCTTCATCGGAAGGGCAATAGAGTTGATGTAGATGCCCTCCGTGATCGAATCCCCCTCCGAAAGGATGTCGGAAAAGGCCCCAAGATGGGATCTCACGGGAACAGAAGGTTGCGGCGGTGGAAAAGTGTTTTCGTGGATGCTTCTCAGGGTTTTGGAATATATGTGAATATATAGGACCCCCCCCCCCCCCCCCCCCCCCCCCCCCCCCCCCCCCCCCCCCCCCCCCCCCCCCCCCCCCCCCCCCCCCCCCCCCCCCCCCCCCCCCCCCCCCCCCCCCCCCCCCCCCCCCCCCCCCCCCCCCCCCCCCCCCCCCCCCCCCCCCCCCCCCCCCCCCCCCCCCCCCCCCCCCCCCCCCCCCCCCCCCCCCCCCCCCCCCCCCCCCCCCCCCCCCCCCCCCCCCCCCCCCCCCCCCCCCCCCCCCCCCCCCCCCCCCCCCCCCCCCCCCCCCCCCCCCCCCCCCCCCCCCCCCCCCCCCCCCCCCCCCCCCCCCCCCCCCCCCCCCCCCCCCCCCCCCCCCCCCCCCCCCCCCCCCCCCCCCCCCCCCCCCCCCCCCCCCCCCCCCCCCCCCCCCCCCCCCCCCCCCCCCCCCCCCCCCCCCCCCCCCCCCCCCCCCCCCCCCCCCCCCCCCCCCCCCCCCCCCCCCCCCCCCCCCCCCCCCCCCCCCCCCCCCCCCCCCCCCCCCCCCCCCCCCCCCCCCCCCCCCCCCCCCCCCCCCCCCCCCCCCCCCCCCCCCCCCCCCCCCCCCCCCCCCCCCCCCCCCCCCCCCCCCCCCCCCCCCCCCCCCCCCCCCCCCCCCCCCCCCCCCCCCCCCCCCCCCCCCCCCCCCCCCCCCCCCCCCCCCCCCCCCCCCCCCCCCCCCCCCCCCCCCCCCCCCCCCCCCCCCCCCCCCCCCCCCCCCCCCCCCCCCCCCCCCCCCCCCCCCCCCCCCCCCCCCCCCCCCCCCCCCCCCCCCCCCCCCCCCCCCCCCCCCCCCCCCCCCCCCCCCCCCCCCCCCCCCCCCCCCCCCCCCCCCCCCCCCCCCCCCCCCCCCCCCCCCCCCCCCCCCCCCCCCCCCCCCCCCCCCCCCCCCCCCCCCCCCCCCCCCCCCCCCCCCCCCCCCCCCCCCCCCCCCCCCCCCCCCCCCCCCCCCCCCCCCCCCCCCCCCCCCCCCCCCCCCCCCCCCCCCCCCCCCCCCCCCCCCCCCCCCCCCCCCCCCCCCCCCCCCCCCCCCCCCCCCCCCCCCCCCCCCCCCCCCCCCCCCCCCCCCCCCCCCCCCCCCCCCCCCCCCCCCCCCCCCCCCCCCCCCCCCCCCCCCCCCCCCCCCCCCCCCCCCCCCCCCCCCCCCCCCCCCCCCCCCCCCCCCCCCCCCCCCCCCCCCCCCCCCCCCCCCCCCCCCCCCCCCCCCCCCCCCCCCCCCCCCCCCCCCCCCCCCCCCCCCCCCCCCCCCCCCCCCCCCCCCCCCCCCCCCCCCCCCCCCCCCCCCCCCCCCCCCCCCCCCCCCCCCCCCCCCCCCCCCCCCCCCCCCCCCCCCCCCCCCCCCCCCCCCCCCCCCCCCCCCCCCCCCCCCCCCCCCCCCCCCCCCCCCCCCCCCCCCCCCCCCCCCCCCCCCCCCCCCCCCCCCCCCCCCCCCCCCCCCCCCCCCCCCCCCCCCCCCCCCCCCCCCCCCCCCCCCCCCCCCCCCCCCCCCCCCCCCCCCCCCCCCCCCCCCCCCCCCCCCCCCCCCCCCCCCCCCCCCCCCCCCCCCCCCCCCCCCCCCCCCCCCCCCCCCCCCCCCCCCCCCCCCCCCCCCCCCCCCCCCCCCCCCCCCCCCCCCCCCCCCCCCCCCCCCCCCCCCCCCCCCCCCCCCCCCCCCCCCCCCCCCCCCCCCCCCCCCCCCCCCCCCCCCCCCCCCCCCCCCCCCCCCCCCCCCCCCCCCCCCCCCCCCCCCCCCCCCCCCCCCCCCCCCCCCCCCCCCCCCCCCCCCCCCCCCCCCCCCCCCCCCCCCCCCCCCCCCCCCCCCCCCCCCCCCCCCCCCCCCCCCCCCCCCCCCCCCCCCCCCCCCCCCCCCCCCCCCCCCCCCCCCCCCCCCCCCCCCCCCCCCCCCCCCCCCCCCCCCCCCCCCCCCCCCCCCCCCCCCCCCCCCCCCCCCCCCCCCCCCCCCCCCCCCCCCCCCCCCCCCCCCCCCCCCCCCCCCCCCCCCCCCCCCCCCCCCCCCCCCCCCCCCCCCCCCCCCCCCCCCCCCCCCCCCCCCCCCCCCCCCCCCCCCCCCCCCCCCCCCCCCCCCCCCCCCCCCCCCCCCCCCCCCCCCCCCCCCCCCCCCCCCCCCCCCCCCCCCCCCCCCCCCCCCCCCCCCCCCCCCCCCCCCCCCCCCCCCCCCCCCCCCCCCCCCCCCCCCCCCCCCCCCCCCCCCCCCCCCCCCCCCCCCCCCCCCCCCCCCCCCCCCCCCCCCCCCCCCCCCCCCCCCCCCCCCCCCCCCCCCCCCCCCCCCCCCCCCCCCCCCCCCCCCCCCCCCCCCCCCCCCCCCCCCCCCCCCCCCCCCCCCCCCCCCCCCCCCCCCCCCCCCCCCCCCCCCCCCCCCCCCCCCCCCCCCCCCCCCCCCCCCCCCCCCCCCCCCCCCCCCCCCCCCCCCCCCCCCCCCCCCCCCCCCCCCCCCCCCCCCCCCCCCCCCCCCCCCCCCCCCCCCCCCCCCCCCCCCCCCCCCCCCCCCCCCCCCCCCCCCCCCCCCCCCCCCCCCCCCCCCCCCCCCCCCCCCCCCCCCCCCCCCCCCCCCCCCCCCCCCCCCCCCCCCCCCCCCCCCCCCCCCCCCCCCCCCCCCCCCCCCCCCCCCCCCCCCCCCCCCCCCCCCCCCCCCCCCCCCCCCCCCCCAGGAATAAACTTTATTTTTTGTTTGGGAACCGCCTATGATATATCTAGCGCGGAAAGTATTGGGAACTACTCGATCATTTTCGTTGAAAGGAAAAGCATGCCACCCAAAATGTTTTTTATCTCTAACTTTTTCGCTTTGAGCTCTGGCACCTCTACAAATCCCTCCTTCTCTCCGTGGAGGGCCTTAATATTTACTTGATGCAATTTTTATTTTTATTTTGAGTCTCCATTTTCTATTATAAAGCACCAACTAAGGGGCACTATGATCGTACTTGAGCATTGGGTGTAGCTAATATGCGAGTGTGTTTCAGGAATGGATCAATGATTGACACTACTAGGAAAAGGCCTGCTAGTGGCGCACCAGTTTTGCCTACTAATGGCGCACTACTGGTGCGCCACTAGCACCACGCCATTAGAATTAAATACTAATGGCGCACCCCTGGTGCGCCATTAGTATCTGGTATACTAATGGCGCACCACGCAGTGCGCCATTAGTATAGCCACCATGCGCCATTAGTATGCCTCCCAGGGGGCCATATGTACCCATGTGCTTTGGCATACTAATGGCGCACTAGTGGTTGATGCGCCATTAGTGTCATTTTTGCAGTGCGCCATTAGTGTGCTGAGTGGTGCACCACTAGTATGAATATTAGGGATTTTTTTTTCTTTTCTGATATTTTCACAGGTTACAAAATATATTATTGGACAGAATATAGACAGCACCACACAGCAACAGCAGATTCATCAAATACAATAGAAGATTAGTCTCCGAATTCAAAAGACCGAACGAAGATAGAACATTACAAGTCTCGAGACCGTGAGTAGCGAGTTTGTCTTCACATTACAAGTCGATATCGATCATCTAAACTACCATCACATAGAAGAGAGATGCGGTCATCACGATGAGCATCATCGCGATGAAACTGGTCTTCATCCGGTTCCTCCTCCGCTCCCTCCTCTCTCCCGCTAGATAGCGCGCGTATCTAGCTTCCGCCTCCGCCCTAGTGGTGTACCCTTTGTAACTGTTACCGCTGAAATGGTGAACCTGTCTCAGACACTCCTCCCAGTCGTCGTAGACTCCGGGAACCTTACCCTTGTACACGACATACGACGACATCTCTATGCACTAGCCAAACAAAACGTTAGTAGCAATTCACAGACAATACA
>JAAAWM010009723.1:0-27286 GCA_036873465.1 Thinopyrum obtusiflorum
TACATCATCCATTATAAAAGCAACATTTTGAACACATCCCAATGTGTGAATGAGACGTGTAGAGAGAGCTTGCGAAGATGGAGCAGATAGGGCGGGAAAGATTGTATGTATGTGGGTGAGAGAGTAGGAGACAAACCTAACGAGAGAGAGAGAGAGAAAGAGAGAGGAAGAAGTTAGGTCTGTGAGAAAGATGGAGACATGTAATATACGTGAGATGCGTGTGCATCCAGATTTTGTACACATGGAAGGAGAAGAGACAACGGGTTTGATGAGAGAGCTGGAAAAACATGGACGAGAGGGGAAGGATCTCGTGGGTTGAGGGATTGATTATTTTGTGCGGGAGAGAGAGGGATTGGTAATTTTGTGTGGGGGGAGAGGGGGGAGGAGTCAGTCAGCCGTCGTCACGTCATCCTGCTTCCAAATGGCCCCGCATACTCTAGTGCGGTGTGGTTGTCGTCTTCGATCTCCTCGATGCCCTCTTTGAAGATTGAGGTGGTGTGCATGCTGGGGTGCAGAGAAGCACAAGCGAGAGTGGTCGCCATATAACCTTGGATGGGGATGAATTGTGTGCTCGGGGGAGAGAGGAGTGTGTGTGCGGTGTGTGGGGGAGGGTGTGTGTGTGTGTGTGTGTGTGTGTGTGGGGGGGGGGGGGGGGGGGGGGGGGGGGGGGGGGGGGGGGGGGGGGGGGGGGGGGGGGGGGGGGGGGGGGGGGGGGGGGGGGGGGGGGGGGGGGGGGGGGGGGGGGGGGGGGGGGGGGGGGGGGGGGGGGGGGGGGGGGGGGGGGGGGGGGGGGGGGGGGGGGGGGGGGGGGGGGGGGGGGGGGGGGGGGGGGGGGGGGGGGGGGGGGGGGGGGGGGGGGGGGGGGGGGGGGGGGGGGGGGGGGGGGGGGGGGGGGGGGGGGGGGGGGGGGGGGGGGGGGGGGGGGGGGGGGGGGGGGGGGGGGGGGGGGGGGGGGGGGGGGGGGGGGGGGGGGGGGGGGGGGGGGGGGGGGGGGGGGGGGGGGGGGGGGGGGGGGGGGGGGGGGGGGGGGGGGGGGGGGGGGGGGGGGGGGGGGGGGGGGGGGGGGGGGGGGGGGGGGGGGGGGGGGGGGGGGGGGGGGGGGGGGGGGGGGGGGGGGGGGGGGGGGGGGGGGGGGGGGGGGGGGGGGGGGGGGGGGGGGGGGGGGGGGGGGGGGGGGGGGGGGGGGGGGGGGGGGGGGGGGGGGGGGGGGGGGGGGGGGGGGGGGGGGGGGGGGGGGGGGGGGGGGGGGGGGGGGGGGGGGGGGGGGGGGGGGGGGGGGGGGGGGGGGGGGGGGGGGGGGGGGGGGGGGGGGGGGGGGGGGGGGGGGGGGGGGGGGGGGGGGGGGGGGGGGGGGGGGGGGGGGGGGGGGGGGGGGGGGGGGGGGGGGGGGGGGGGGGGGGGGGGGGGGGGGGGGGGGGGGGGGGGGGGGGGGGGGGGGGGGGGGGGGGGGGGGGGGGGGGGGGGGGGGGGGGGGGGGGGGGGGGGGGGGGGGGGGGGGGGGGGGGGGGGGGGGGGGGGGGGGGGGGGGGGGGGGGGGGGGGGGGGGGGGGGGGGGGGGGGGGGGGGGGGGGGGGGGGGGGGGGGGGGGGGGGGGGGGGGGGGGGGGGGGGGGGGGGGGGGGGGGGGGGGGGGGGGGGGGGGGGGGGGGGGGGGGGGGGGGGGGGGGGGGGGGGGGGGGGGGGGGGGGGGGGGGGGGGGGGGGGGGGGGGGGGGGGGGGGGGGGGGGGGGGGGGGGGGGGGGGGGGGGGGGGGGGGGGGGGGGGGGGGGGGGGGGGGGGGGGGGGGGGGGGGGGGGGGGGGGGGGGGGGGGGGGGGGGGGGGGGGGGGGGGGGGGGGGGGGGGGGGGGGGGGGGGGGGGGGGGGGGGGGGGGGGGGGGGGGGGGGGGGGGGGGGGGGGGGGGGGGGGGGGGGGGGGGGGGGGGGGGGGGGGGGGGGGGGGGGGGGGGGGGGGGGGGGGGGGGGGGGGGGGGGGGGGGGGGGGGGGGGGGGGGGGGGGGGGGGGGGGGGGGGGGGGGGGGGGGGGGGGGGGGGGGGGGGGGGGGGGGGGGGGGGGGGGGGGGGGGGGGGGGGGGGGGGGGGGGGGGGGGGGGGGGGGGGGGGGGGGGGGGGGGGGGGGGGGGGGGGGGGGGGGGGGGGGGGGGGGGGGGGGGGGGGGGGGGGGGGGGGGGGGGGGGGGGGGGGGGGGGGGGGGGGGGGGGGGGGGGGGGGGGGGGGGGGGGGGGGGGGGGGGGGGGGGGGGGGGGGGGGGGGGGGGGGGGGGGGGGGGGGGGGGGGGGGGGGGGGGGGGGGGGGGGGGGGGGGGGGGGGGGGGGGGGGGGGGGGGGGGGGGGGGGGGGGGGGGGGGGGGGGGGGGGGGGGGGGGGGGGGGGGGGGGGGGGGGGGGGGGGGGGGGGGGGGGGGGGGGGGGGGGGGGGGGGGGGGGGGGGGGGGGGGGGGGGGGGGGGGGGGGGGGGGGGGGGGGGGGGGGGGGGGGGGGGGGGGGGGGGGGGGGGGGGGGGGGGGGGGGGGGGGGGGGGGGGGGGGGGGGGGGGGGGGGGGGGGGGGGGGGGGGGGGGGGGGGGGGGGGGGGGGGGGGGGGGGGGGGGGGGGGGGGGGGGGGGGGGGGGGGGGGGGGGGGGGGGGGGGGGGGGGGGGGGGGGGGGGGGGGGGGGGGGGGGGGGGGGGGGGGGGGGGGGGGGGGGGGGGGGGGGGGGGGGGGGGGGGGGGGGGGGGGGGGGGGGGGGGGGGGGGGGGGGGGGGGGGGGGGGGGGGGGGGGGGGGGGGGGGGGGGGGGGGGGGGGGGGGGGGGGGGGGGGGGGGGGGGGGGGGGGGGGGGGGGGGGGGGGGGGGGGGGGGGGGGGGGGGGGGGGGGGGGGGGGGGGGGGGGGGGGGGGGGGGGGGGGGGGGGGGGGGGGGGGGGGGGGGGGGGGGGGGGGGGGGGGGGGGGGGGGGGGGGGGGGGGGGGGGGGGGGGGGGGGGGGGGGGGGGGGGGGGGGGGGGGGGGGGGGGGGGGGGGGGGGGGGGGGGGGGGGGGGGGGGGGGGGGGGGGGGGGGGGGGGGGGGGGGGGGGGGGGGGGGGGGGGGGGGGGGGGGGGGGGGGGGGGGGGGGGGGGGGGGGGGGGGGGGGGGGGGGGGGGGGGGGGGGGGGGGGGGGGGGGGGGGGGGGGGGGGGGGGGGGGGGGGGGGGGGGGGGGGGGGGGGGGGGGGGGGGGGGGGGGGGGGGGGGGGGGGGGGGGGGGGGGGGGGGGGGGGGGGGGGGGGGGGGGGGGGGGGGGGGGGGGGGGGGGGGGGGGGGGGGGGGGGGGGGGGGGGGGGGGGGGGGGGGGGGGGGGGGGGGGGGGGGGGGGGGGGGGGGGGGGGGGGGGGGGGGGGGGGGGGGGGGGGGGGGGGGGGGGGGGGGGGGGGGGGGGGGGGGGGGGGGGGGGGGGGGGGGGGGGGGGGGGGGGGGGGGGGGGGGGGGGGGGGGGGGGGGGGGGGGGGGGGGGGGGGGGGGGGGGGGGGGGGGGGGGGGGGGGGGGGGGGGGGGGGGGGGGGGGGGGGGGGGGGGGGGGGGGGGGGGGGGGGGGGGGGGGGGGGGGGGGGGGGGGGGGGGGGGGGGGGGGGGGGGGGGGGGGGGGGGGGGGGGGGGGGGGGGGGGGGGGGGGGGGGGGGGGGGGGGGGGGGGGGGGGGGGGGGGGGGGGGGGGGGGGGGGGGGGGGGGGGGGGGGGGGGGGGGGGGGGGGGGGGGGGGGGGGGGGACGCGGCTCCACCAGCTGCTCGCGTGCTTGGCAGCGCGGCGGCATCGCGAGGAGGGACTGCAGACGACGTGAGCGGGCGAGCCTTCGGCTTCATGTCACAGGGATGGCGGCGACACGGCGCTGATGGGCGAGAAATGGTTGGCCGGAGCAGGCGGGCGCCGACATGCGCAATGGCGGCGGCATATTGATGAGTGCGCGTATGGGAGCTTAGTTTAGTTTTATATAGGGTTGGTCAAACTTAAAAGAAAACCGTACTAGTACACGTAAACATTAGATTGAGGCAGCGCTTATATTAGTTACGACAGCAACGATATGGAATCCTGTGCAAGCGCGTGCACCGCGGCCGCGCGGTCGATCGAACGGTGCATCACCGTGTCGCGCTCGAAGGACATCCACCGAACCTTTTTGTGTGTGTGAAAACAATCCCCGAATATTAGTCAACTTTTTTTTCCTGGAAAAGTTCTTCACGCTACAATATTTCCATATATTTGAATTTAGCTTTAGTTCGTGTTTATTTGGATTTGGACGTTTTAGGTGCGCCCTAGTTTTTTTAATACTGATTTTGTGTGTGTGACTGAGAGAGGACGTGTGTATGTGTCCATATGTGTGTTGTGGTGGAAGGGCAATGTGGAGACGGTGTGTGTGTGATAGAGACATAGAGAGGTGTGAATGTGCAAATGATCATGCATGAGTGAGACATAGAGAGATGCCGATACGTTGTGTATACATGAGAGAATGGTCTTCTATTTGTACTTGTGTGTGTGCGAGAGAGAGAGAAATAGAGAGAGAGAGAGAGAGAGAGAGAGGAGCATCCGTAACACAACAACCATCTCTCTCGATTCACCCGTCCCTCGCATGATTGCATGTAACGCATGCATCAACGCACACATTTTGACACCCTCACCCGGCCCCTGCCCACCTCAAGGGGGGGGGGGGGGGGGGGGGGGGGGGGGGGGGGGGGGGGGGGGGGGGGGGGGGGGGGGGGGGGGGGGGGGGGGGGGGGGGGGGGGGGGGGGGGGGGGGGGGGGGGGGGGGGGGGGGGGGGGGGGGGGGGGGGGGGGGGGGGGGGGGGGGGGGGGGGGGGGGGGGGGGGGGGGGGGGGGGGGGGGGGGGGGGGGGGGGGGGGGGGGGGGGGGGGGGGGGGGGGGGGGGGGGGGGGGGGGGGGGGGGGGGGGGGGGGGGGGGGGGGGGGGGGGGGGGGGGGGGGGGGGGGTCAAAACTTGGGGGACTAAAAATATCATCTTCATCAAACATAGCATCCCCAAGCTTTTGGCTTTGCATATCATTAGCATCATGGATATTCAAGGAATTCATACTAACAACATTGCAATCATGCTCATCATACAAAGATTTAGTGCCCAACATCCTAATGCATTCTTCTTCTAGCACTTGAGCACAATTTTCCTTTCCATCATTTTCACGAAACACATTAAAAAGATGAAGCATATGAGGCACCCTCAATTCCAATTTTTTTTTGTAGTTTTCTTTTATAGACTAAACTAGTGATAAAACAAGAAACAAAAAGATTCGATTGCAAGATCTAAAGATATACCTTCAAGCAATAACCTCCCTGGCAACGGCGCCAGAAAAGAGCTTGATGTCTACTACACAACCTTCTTCTTGTAGACGATGTTGGGCCTCCAAGTGCAGAGGTTTGTAGGACAGTAGCAAATTTCCCTCAAGTGGATGACCTAAGGTTTATCAATCCGTGGGAGGCATAGGATGAAGATGGTCTCTCTCAAACAACCCTGCAACCAAATAACAAAGAGTCTCTTGTGTCCCCAACACACCCAATACAATGGTAAATTGTATAGGTGCACTAGTTCGGCGAAGAGATGGTGATACAAGTGCAATATGGATGGTAGATATAGGTTTTTGTAATCTGAAAATATAAAAACAGCAAGGTAGCAAGTGGTAAAAGTGAGCGCAAACGGTATTGCAATGCTAGGAAACAAGGCCTAGGGTTCATACTTTCACTAGTGCAAGTTCTCTCAACAAGGATAACATAATTGGATCATATAACTATCCCTCAACATGCAACAAACAGTCACTCCAAAGTCACTAATAGCGGAGAACAAACGAAGAGATTATTCTAGGGTACGAAACCACCTCAAAGTTATTCTTTCTGATCGATCTATTCAAGAGTCCGTAGTAAAATAACACGAAGCTATTCTTTCTGTTCGATCTATCCTAGAGTTCATACTAGAATAACACCTTAAGATACAAATCAACCAAAACCCTAATGTCACCTAGATACTCCAATGTCACCTCAAGTATCCACGGGTATGATTATTCGATATGCATCACACAATCTTAGATTCATCTATTCAACCAACACAAAGAACTTCAAAGAGTGCCCCAAAGTTTCTACCGGAGAGTCAAGACGAAAACGTGTGCCAACCCCTATGCATAAGTTCACAAGGTCACAGAACCCGCAAGTTGATCACCAAAACATACATCAAGTGGATCACGTGAATATCCCATTGTCACCACAGATAAGCACATGCAAGACATACATCAAGTGTTCTCAAATCCTTAAAGACTCAATCCGATAATATAACTTCAAAGCGAAAACTCAATCCATTACAAGAGAGTAGAGGGGGAGAAACATCATAAGATCCAACTATAATAGCAAAGCTCGTGGTACATCAAGATCGTGCCAAATCAAGAACACGAGAGAGAGAGAGAGAGAGAGAGCCCCCCCCCCCCCCCCCCCCCCCCCCCCCCCCCCCCCCCCCCCCCCCCCCCCCCCCCCCCCCCCCCCCCCCCCCCCCCCCCCCC
The DNA here is from genome assembly GCA_036873465.1 of Thinopyrum obtusiflorum. Classification (NCBI taxonomy): domain Eukaryota; kingdom Viridiplantae; phylum Streptophyta; class Magnoliopsida; order Poales; family Poaceae; genus Thinopyrum; species Thinopyrum obtusiflorum. Next base: position 6,498 of record JAAAWM010009723.1, read on the forward strand.
CCCCCCCCCCCGGTAGCATGCCGGAACAGGATCCCGATTGGTTTTCGGTGGCTACAGAGGCTTGCGGCGGTGGAACTCCCGATCTAGGTTATGTTCTAGGGGTTCTGTATTTATAGGAATTTTTGGCGTCGGTCTCACGTCAGGGAGGTCTCCGAGTCATCCACGAGATAGGGGGCGAGCCCAGGGGGTAGGGCGCACCCTCCACCCTCGTGGATGGCTCGGGACTCTTCTGGCCCAACTCTTTTACTCCAGGGGCTTCTTTTGGTCCATAAAAAATCATCAAAAATTGGCACGTCAATTGGACTCCGTTTGGTATTCCTTTTCTGTAAAACTCAAAAACAAGGAAAAAACAGAAACTGGCACTGGGCTCTAGGTTAATAGGTTAGTCCCAAAATCATATAAAATAGCATATAAATGCATATAAAACTTCCAAGATGGATAATATAATAGCATGGAACAATAAAAAATTATAGATACGTTGGAGACGTATCATCTGCCATGTTAGAGCATCTCCAACAGAAGCGCAACGTGCGGCGCATTGAAAAAACATTTACAGCATCGGAATAGCTAGTTTTTGCGGGCCCGGAGTGTTGAGATAGAGAAGTAGAGAGTAGAGAGTAGAGACATAGATTGTTCTCAGCATAGATAGATAAAAAAATAGATAGTTCAACTACTCCTCCTCGTCCGACTCCTCCTTGGTGATGTCCTCCTCCGACATCTCAATGTAGGCGTCAAGATACCGATCGTCGTTGGAGTCCCAGGGCGACGCTGCTCCTAGCCTCATGTTGAATTGAGCGGCCGCTTTCCGCGTACGCTTGTCCTCGCGATAGGCGGCTCGCTCCACCCTCCTCTTCTCCCTCTCTGCCCTCCTTAGTTCGTAGAACTCGCACTCGTTGATGATGTCCTGCGGGAAGCGTTGGCGCCACAACGCCATGGCTTCCTCGTCCGTCTCGGCATCGCTCCCGCCTTCGGTTGTCACGACGATTTTCGTCGGTGATAAGCCGCGGCGGAGGCGCGAGCTCCTGCGCCCGCTCCCGCGTCGGCACGTTGGGGAAGTTCAATATTCTATGAGGCCACCGGAGGCGCCACGCCGCCGTATCGTACGCGCGGGCGGCCTCGTGGGCGGTGTCGAAAGTGCCGAGCCGAGGCGCATCCCGCGGAACCGGATCTCGGCGGAGAAGCCGCCGGAGGGGCACGCGCGGACGCCGCGGTATCCCCAAGTTTCCCGGTGACGCGGCGGCATGGTGGCGCGGCGGCGGCGAGGCGAGAAAGAGTGGGGAGAGAGCGGTGGTGAGGCAAAGAGCGGGGAGAGAGCAGTGGAGAGTCACAGAGCGGGGAGAGAGTGGTGGCAAGGCACAAAGCGGGGGGAGGGCGTTGGATTTTATAAAACGCGTTGGACGCCGCGCGCCAAAACTAGCGCGCGCCCGACCACTTTTTCCCCCGCGCGCGCGATCCTTTCCCGACGTCCCTGCTATCTCTACTCTCTTCTCTACTCTTATATTTATTTTATATTTATATTTATCTCTACTCTTACAAAAAACAGAGTTGGTGATGATGGTGTGCCTGCCATCCTGCAATATAGGTCGTTCGATTTATATCCGACGGATAGGAAGGAAACTATGGCAATTTTGCAAAAAGATACCCACACCCCTCTCCACATTTGCAAATAAGTCCCTCCCTCGTTCATCCTTTTCTCCCACAAGATAAACTACTCATACAAATGCATCTTGATGTTCCGTGCAATGCATGGGCATCTTGCTAGTTCTAAAAAAACTTTCCATCATTTGCCACACTACTGGTTGCAGATGAAGAACCTACCCAAGCACAGCGCGATACAGGAGCGACGCACAATTACAAGTTGATATTCTGTTGGACAATGGAGGCTATAACCAATTACTTTTACGGGAACAATAGCAACCAGGAAATTTGAAGGGTAGGTATGAAGAAAATTGGAACTGCACATGTACTGCTAAGAGATTCAATACACACATTACCAATCGAGGAGGAGTATGATGGTGGCGGCGGCCTCTGTGCATCATGGTCGGCAACGGGAGTTAGTTCATTGTCCACGACGGTGGTGCTTCTGCGCTTGGCGTCGGCTTCTGGGAAGCAGATCCGAGACCGTGGAAGACGGTGTCGGGGAAGAGGCTCCGTGTACGACGACGACGGTGTACCGGCTCCAGTGCGGCATACGACGTCGTCGATGAGGCAGATGCGCTGCGGTGGACGAGTGCGCCCATGTATAAGGGGAGGAGCACAAAGGCTGCGGTGCCGTGGAGAAGTCTATTTTGCGGTGGGAATAGAAAATGGGGAGTATTCAGGTGTACTACTCTGGGTGCCGGGGTGGGGTTGGCTGGGTAGGGTGAACCTGAAGTTACCAAAACAGCCCCCTACCAAGCGTCATCCATAGGCCTGTTCCGAAGGGTATGATGGTAACTTCGCACTGCTAGAATAAGGGTCGCGGGAGATTTTCCCGCCGACCTCAAAATTTTGTGACACTGAACTCCCCGTGTGGCGTGTTGGGTGATTGGCTAAGCAACTAGCGAGTAGTACTAGTAATTAGTAGTACTAGTAACTAGTAGTACTCCGTCCGTTTTTATTAACTCTGCATATTAGGTTTGACCAAAGTCAAACTTCCTAAAGTTTGACCAAGTTTATAGAAAAATATAAACATTTACCATAACAAATATGTATGATGTGAAAGTACATTAAATAATGAATCTAATGGTATTTATTTGTTATTGTATATGTTAATATTTTTTGTTATAAACTTTATGAGAGTTTACAAAACTTGACTTTGACCATTGCTAATACGCGGACTTAAATAAAAACGGAGGGAGTACACATTTGTTTTCTTAGTTTGTAGTGAATTAATCATTTGTTGTAATTGTGAAATAAATATATTAGGCTACTGACTTCGAATGTAATGGTATATACAATTCAATAGTTAGAATCATTGTTGAATTCCAAGATGTATACGAGGTCTATAGTACTTCACAATATGCTCAAACTCACATAATCCCAGTCAAATGAAACTCTAAATGCATTTCATAGTTATTACTTTGTAGGATGCAACAAAACCAACCATAACTCTACATCATCCATTATAAAAGCAACATTTTGAACACATCCCAATGTGTCCCCCCCCCCCCCCCCCCCCCCCCCCCCCCCCCCCCCCCCCCCCCCCCCCCCCCCCCCCCCCCCCCCCCCCCCCCCCCCCCCCCCCCCCCCCCCCCCCCCCCCCCCCCCCCCCCCCCCCCCCCCCCCCCCCCCCCCCCCCCCCCCCCCCCCCCCCCCCCCCCCCCCCCCCCCCCCCCCCCCCCCCCCCCCCCCCCCCCCCCCCCCCCCCCCCCCCCCCCCCCCCCCCCCCCCCCCCCCCCCCCCCCCCCCCCCCCCCCCCCCCCCCCCCCCCCCCCCCCCCCCCCCCCCCCCCCCCCCCCCCCCCCCCCCCCCCCCCCCCCCCCCCCCCCCCCCCCCCCCCCCCCCCCCCCCCCCCCCCCCCCCCCCCCCCCCCCCCCCCCCCCCCCCCCCCCCCCCCCCCCCCCCCCCCCCCCCCCCCCCCCCCCCCCCCCCCCCCCCCCCCCCCCCCCCCCCCCCCCCCCCCCCCCCCCCCCCCCCCCCCCCCCCCCCCCCCCCCCCCCCCCCCCCCCCCCCCCCCCCCCCCCCCCCCCCCCCCCCCCCCCCCCCCCCCCCCCCCCCCCCCCCCCCCCCCCCCCCCCCCCCCCCCCCCCCCCCCCCCCCCCCCCCCCCCCCCCCCCCCCCCCCCCCCCCCCCCCCCCCCCCCCCCCCCCCCCCCCCCCCCCCCCCCCCCCCCCCCCCCCCCCCCCCCCCCCCCCCCCCCCCCCCCCCCCCCCCCCCCCCCCCCCCCCCCCCCCCCCCCCCCCCCCCCCCCCCCCCCCCCCCCCCCCCCCCCCCCCCCCCCCCCCCCCCCCCCCCCCCCCCCCCCCCCCCCCCCCCCCCCCCCCCCCCCCCCCCCCCCCCCCCCCCCCCCCCCCCCCCCCCCCCCCCCCCCCCCCCCCCCCCCCCCCCCCCCCCCCCCCCCCCCCCCCCCCCCCCCCCCCCCCCCCCCCCCCCCCCCCCCCCCCCCCCCCCCCCCCCCCCCCCCCCCCCCCCCCCCCCCCCCCCCCCCCCCCCCCCCCCCCCCCCCCCCCCCCCCCCCCCCCCCCCCCCCCCCCCCCCCCCCCCCCCCCCCCCCCCCCCCCCCCCCCCCCCCCCCCCCCCCCCCCCCCCCCCCCCCCCCCCCCCCCCCCCCCCCCCCCCCCCCCCCCCCCCCCCCCCCCCCCCCCCCCCCCCCCCCCCCCCCCCCCCCCCCCCCCCCCCCCCCCCCCCCCCCCCCCCCCCCCCCCCCCCCCCCCCCCCCCCCCCCCCCCCCCCCCCCCCCCCCCCCCCCCCCCCCCCCCCCCCCCCCCCCCCCCCCCCCCCCCCCCCCCCCCCCCCCCCCCCCCCCCCCCCCCCCCCCCCCCCCCCCCCCCCCCCCCCCCCCCCCCCCCCCCCCCCCCCCCCCCCCCCCCCCCCCCCCCCCCCCCCCCCCCCCCCCCCCCCCCCCCCCCCCCCCCCCCCCCCCCCCCCCCCCCCCCCCCCCCCCCCCCCCCCCCCCCCCCCCCCCCCCCCCCCCCCCCCCCCCCCCCCCCCCCCCCCCCCCCCCCCCCCCCCCCCCCCCCCCCCCCCCCCCCCCCCCCCCCCCCCCCCCCCCCCCCCCCCCCCCCCCCCCCCCCCCCCCCCCCCCCCCCCCCCCCCCCCCCCCCCCCCCCCCCCCCCCCCCCCCCCCCCCCCCCCCCCCCCCCCCCCCCCCCCCCCCCCCCCCCCCCCCCCCCCCCCCCCCCCCCCCCCCCCCCCCCCCCCCCCCCCCCCCCCCCCCCCCCCCCCCCCCCCCCCCCCCCCCCCCCCCCCCCCCCCCCCCCCCCCCCCCCCCCACCGCCTGCGGCCACCGCCCCGCCCTCCCCTGAACCACCTGCCACCGCATGCTCCCCCCACCCCCGCCATCCGTTTAACCCCGGGCACGATCCATTTTTTTCCGGCGAACTGCATTCCACACCCAACACTCACTCATAAGATAGATCATGGGCACCCTGCCACCCTAATATAGATACTGGGGTAGTTTCTCTGCCGTCTTCTTTCTTCGCTCCATTGAACTTCTTTCACAAATCGACTGACCCAAAGTATACTACTAGTACCTATGTATTAAGTACAGTAGGAACACGAAGATACGAGCAGTAGTACCAAATACAAGAAGAACAGTAGTAAGACATACTAGTACTACTGTACGTACTAAAGAGTTCAAATAACGAGAAAGAATATAAACATAGTTCTGTCGGAGGCTCAGCACAACACACCCCTAAAATAAAACTAAGCAACTAGTCCGCTTGACACTGCAGTAGAACCAGCATGAGCGACGGCACTGCCACCTTACTCGGAGTCCGAGTCCACGTCCTCGACTTCGTCCTCGTCCCTCTTCCTCTTCCTCTTCGCCGACGCTTCTTTGCTTGAACCGGACACTGGACTCTACTTCTTCATCCAACCCTTGTAGATATTTAAACAAAGGTAGGCATCCATTGCTGCGTACAGGATGTGATCTCCATCTATTGTCTTCGACTCCCATGCATGATGAAACTCGTGGTGAGGTTTTTTCAGTTGAGCGTACGAAGGATCAATCATGGCTGCTACCAGGGTCAGCATTGAAGGCTGAGAGGAGGACACCAGGCTTGCCTTCTGGAGATCGAAGGGCTGGCCTACAACGAGGCCTATCCGACCCAGGACACTCCTGTCGTTCCTAAAGTCTACAGTAACGAATTTCACTCTTTCATCCTTGAGGAAGTTCTTAAAATCCTGGCACTCAACGTCGTAATGGCATATGTGGTAGACCAAGCACACGTTATGTACTCAAACCTGGATCATAGCGGGCTTCTTCTTCTCTGCCTCCTTTAGAATCTTCTCGCTTTCCAGGACTGTGGTGTACTCAACATCTAGCCCAGCGACCCACTCATCCTTTGAACCGTTGAACATGCGTAGGAAGCGAGCAAGGCATGCTTTCACCGTCGTGGATCTATGGGTGTAGATGACGATGAACTCATCGCCGGTGATGGCTCTAACCTGGTACTCAGCGGCTATCATGGAGATTTGGGAGGCCATGGATTTTGGAGGCGGGTTAGGAGAAGTTGAACTGGTGTAATGTGAAAGGACGGGACAACTGGGAGCAAATTATTGTAAGGTAGGACGAGTAGGGCGTGCGAACGGCATGGGGTTGTTGGCTTGCTCGGTGGATAAATGGCTGCATGCCCCCCAAATAGTTCTCCAGTACTATGCGGGACCCACTACATGTCATGTCTACTAGAACCATATCATAGGCCTGACGGTATAGCTTCTGCGTGTTTGCATGCCATGCTAGCGCGTGGATGTAACTTCACTTAATTCCGTCAACCATCGCACCTCCCACGACCTTCGCCTCCCTTGCGCGGTCGCGCCCTTTGAGACTTCGGACGGCTATAAATGAGCCAAATTTTTTGCCTACTCCGCATGCATGATACTCCCTCTGGTCCTTTTTACTCCGCATAAGATTTGTGTCAAGTCAAAGTTTGAAAAGTTTTTGACCAAATTTATACTAAAAATATCAATATCTACAATACCAAATATATATTTTATGAAACTACATTTTATAATGAGTATAAAAATATTGATTTGACATTGTGAATGTTGATACATTTTTCTATAAGTTTGGTCAAAGTAGAGGTACATTGACTTCAGACAAAACTTATATGCACAATGCAGACTAGTTCCTCCGTCCAGGTGTGTGCCATGTCCTATCTAGTCATCACAACAAGGTTAGCTATTAGAGTACTACTACCTCCATTCTAGTTTAAAGGGCTCGATTCAAAAATTTCACCTACTCTTACCAAGATAGAGGCGGTGGAATAGTTTTTGTAGTGGTTTCTAGAGTCTGGACTCCATCTCAGGAACCTTTGCCGCCGCCGGTAAGAATGCAAGGAGATGAGCCAGAAAGGAAATGAGGCTGGAATGAGTAGTTCCGTATTTTATACAGTGGCAGAGGTGGGTAAATATCTGCTACCTCCGGTGGCAAGGCCATGTCTCTATGCACACACATCTCAGCCATTGGTTCCAAGTAGATCGAACGGCTCACATTGTCCAGAGGCAGACACACCATCACCACCAACTGAGATTTTTATAGGAGTAGAAAATAGAGATAAGAGTCGAGATAGAGAGTAGAGATTAGTTAATATTCTCTTTAGGCTACTCATAGTAGAATGTATCATATACTAGTATCATGTGCATGATACTAGTGTATGATACGGGACTACCTTTATAGTGCCATGTATGACACAAAGTAGCATAGTATTTAACATGATACGGTATCTACCTATGTTACTCTAACCCCCCTCTCTTCTTTAATTCTTTGCCACATCAGCATGTTTGCTATTCCCGTGTGCATGATACCAGCTAGTAAGATACCACATTACCACCACTATGGCCAGCCTTAATCATCGCATGCAATAATTTAGTGCACCTTGAAATCTAAACGCCTGCTTGACTCTCCTTCTCCCTCCGGCAGTCCCACCACTCCACCCCGTGTGGAAAAAATCTGGATGCATGACTCTCCTCCCCCCGCGCTCGTCCAATCCGTTGTGACCAGCAATATTTCCACCCCTTCCCTCCCCCATAATTTACTCCAACAAATATGCCCACGTAGCTATTATGTTAATCACGCAACATATCTTACGGGACGCTGCTTCAGTTACTTAACTGCAGGTGCATTGGGTCACTGACATGTGGGCCCAATAGGCATCTGGCCCACATGTCAGTGACGCAACTGCACCTGCAGTTAAGTTAGTGAAGCTCAGTCCATATCTTACGTAGGTGTGCCATTGCTCGCTATAAATACTGCGCCTCCCACGGCATTCGGAAGAACGCTCACGTTCATCGCTATCTCCTCCCCCTCCCTCTCACGTCGACCACCATGGCATCGCCCCTCCCAAGCCCTAGGCGCCCCTTGCTGCACCGCACGGACGATCACGCATCGCCGTTCCGTTCCTCGCCTCCACTAGTCGAGGAGGACGCGTCGGCTCCCCACTACGAGGAGAACGCCGCGCCGCCCGCCGAGCCCCCCAGCCTTGAGGAGCTTTGGAAAGAAATGGATGTCGCCTTGTGGGAGGCTTTGCCTCCGGCAGAGCGCACCAAAATAGAGGCGGAGAAGAAGGCCGAGGAAGAGAAGCGCGCCGCGAGGCAAGCTGCCTGGCAGGCCTATGTCGCGTCCGAGAGAGTCAGGCAATTGGCTCTTTGGCAGAAGGCTCGTGCGAGGGCCATGAGGGTGGCGGAGGACGCCCGTGCCAAAGCCCTGAGTGCAGTCGGTCCCAAGCGCCTCATCTATGCTTGGCGGTACGTGGACCGGGTGCACGCTTCCAGCGAGGAGGAGTACCTGTTGGCGCCGGATCACCACACCGGTGAGATCATGCTCGCCCTCCGGTAAGCCGCCAATCAGCACCTCGCGAGTTGCGAGGCTGAGGAAGGGGCGTTGTGTCGGTGCGCTGGGAAACGGCCGCGCACCAGGGCACTCGTGGCGCGCGGCAAGCGCTCCTGCGAGCGTCGTGGATTTTATTAGGAATATAATCTAGTTTCGTAAGGCGATCTCATTAGTTTTGGGACGCAAATGACAAATCCTGAACATTCAGGAATTATTAGCGTCCTTAATTAAGTATATAAAAGGAAAAGTTTGGAAACCTTGTGTATCCGTACACATTTTGTAAGTACGTGCATATAGCACAAACTTTATTATATACTATCGCACTACACGTCTCTCTCTATATATGCTTGCAGACTGTGCTACTACTATTACTTATGTACGTGCAAATTCATGTTTTAACATTACGATGCGGTTTTTGTAAAAGTAGAAAAACAACACTAGTCAAGCTTGTGAAACGATTCAATGCAAAACAAATGAAAAAATGCTCGTTCGATTGTTTACTTTTAGCTTCCTTCTCTGTGGTTATTTCTCTATCGTACTTTGTACGGAGTATCTCACTGGTCGGGAAGGCATGCAAATTCCCAAACCGCTTCCTACACCCTGTATCGAATTTTTTGCCTAACAAGTTGTGCCGTGCAATTGGAATTCCAACTTGAGTACTACTACTAGGAGTACCAGGGGCTAGTTCTTTTAGGCTTCTACATTAGTAATCCCATAACTACTACCTCCGTCCTGGTTTATTGGTCCCCATTGTAATCTGTGTCAAATTTTGACCATAAATTTAACTAATGAAATGTTTGTGCATGTCACATGCACTAACATTTTGTCAGTTAAATCTTTGGTCAAAATTTATTACAAATTACAATGGTGACGAATAAACCAGGACGGAGGTACTAGTAGTTTAGAAGCCCAAATAAATGAGTGAGGCGCCTTATGTTACTCTCCACTGTGACTAGTCTTATGGGAAAAGTTGGGGAAGAGACGGCTTATTTTTTAAGCTGCCAAAAGAACTGACCCTAGGAGTAGTAGCTAGGGATACTAGGAGTAGTAGCTAGGGATCGAGCGTGCAAGATGAACCGGAGAAAGTAAATGCAAAGAGATGAAATGCAAAAAAGACGAAGGGATGTGATGGTTGCTTGTCCGTTTATTTTACCAGGCCACTTATTACTGGGAGTGGTGGGGTTTTGTGATATGACGGCTTTACTTCCGCGCCACGAGCAGGGTGAGACTCCCGTGCAGCGCTGCCCTCTACACTAGTACTACATCAATCGTGGTTTATTAGTTCCCCATTGAATTTGATTGAAGATTTAACTGACAAAATGTTAGTGCATGTCAACAAAAACTATATCGTTGGATTCGTATTTGAACATAGTTTTCAATGATATAATTTTAGGTGACATGCATGAGCATTTATTGTACTATATATAATGTTAGTTAAATTTATGGTCGTACTAATCTATAGTAAGGTGCCCGTGCATTGCACGGAACAGTGAAATGCATTGATCGGGGAGTTGTTTATTTTGACAAAGGATGTGGGGTCATCTCATGTGTAACGGGTATCGATAGGTTTCTTCGGATATTATTTCATCTCTAGAGCTCACAAACATCCGGGTGAAATAGATAAAAAAAAGTATCTTTTGCAAAGAAAAGCGTTCAACTGTTCAACCTGCATCCAAAACTTGTGAAGAAATAACACTTATTGTGCTTTGCAAGAAATGATCTTTAGGAATTAGTTTTTGAGTATCGATTATTATACATGTTGGCTACAGATAACATGGCACTTTCTTATAGTCAACAGTTGGCTATACTATTAAGTATTAACCATGCTCTTATACACCTAGATGGAGGGATTAAATCAGGATGACTTGGAAGGGGGCAGAGGAGATGTAAGAAATGGTTCTTCATAAGTCTTTCACCAGTACTGTAGTAAAAATTCTCAGTTAATCTCATAAATGGCAAGCGAGAACTCTAATGGAGCAAAAGCATACATGGAAGATTCTAGACTAAACCATAAATGGATACACTTTTATTCTAGCGCGATACTATAATAGAGCAAGATCATGCATGGAAGGTTCTATACTATATAAATAAGAAGTCTCCACATGCTTAGACAGCGGATTACATTGAGCGAAGACTAATGATCAACATTTAACTTGGTAATGCATATGTCCAGGTGAACCTCATTGGAGTCCCCGTGCACCATCTTGGGGGGGAAATCATACCATGCGTCTTCCATGTCCACATCGGCGAGAACGTCGCACTCGGCACAGTCCTAGTCAGCGTGATGGAGTTGGTGTGGGCGCCCACGTACCTCTGAGGGGCAGTAACAGTGAGCACGCACCCGTACATCGGCCTCGAGTCAGTGTCAGCGTCAGCGGCGTCGCCCCTGACACACACTACAAAGACGGGGCGGCGGCCTGCGCGGGCCTCGCCGGTGCCCACGATCGAGAGGAAGACACTGCCGTCCTCCTCCGAGACTAGCAGGCGGCGGTGATCCTCCAGCGGCTCCGGCACGGCGAACGGGTAGCACGTCTCGTACTTGATGTTCACCGCCATGGGCCAGTAGTGATCGACGGACGGTTGTGTGAGGTGATGCACTAGGCTCGCCGGCAAGCCCCAAAACGGCAACGTGCACCCATAGCAGTACCAGCAGGGCGCGTGCGCGCATCTGGAACTATGCTCCGCCAGTGAGTGTTGGTCGACGTACCTCTGGCAGCCGAAACTCTTGTAGACACAGGGCACCTTGGAGGCATCGACCAGGCCGTCCATGAAACGGGAGTCGCTGTAGGGGACGTTGCACCAGGTGAATATATGAGCAAGTTACTACGAGATTTAATCAGAATAAGCACAAAATAAATCATGACGGCTCTAACAGAGATTAAACTAATCATGTGGACTAGCATAGTAGATGAACAGATCGAATCTATGACACAGACTAGAAACATGAATTCTACCACGATTTCGAACAGGAAGGACAGAAACACATACGGTGCAGCGGGAGCAGCACCGTTGGCGCTGAGGTTATCGCCCATGTCGTTGAGGAAGAGGTTGCCGAGGTCGGGGAAGAAGTCGTCGCTGCCAGCAGTCGCGCGAGTGCGCTCCCCAAATTCCTACAGCGCCCGCCGAATGGAGCGCGGGAGGAGTGATGTAGGGGACGTTGCGGCCGCCGAATGGAGCGCAGGAGTAGCACACGAAGCAGTAGATTGTGCTCCTCCCTAGTCTCTATCTCTGCTCTTATCTCTATCTCTACTACTCTTCTTTCTTTTTTATAATACTAGTAGTTGTCAAATCAAATAGTACTGCCCCGCCCGCTGCACGCCCAGCTGAACACGCCTCCTCGCCTCCATCAAACGCCTCCATTAAACCCGCATGCAAACCGAGAAACCTACTCCGGCCCGCGGGAGGAAATTTGCCGGTTGTCGTTGGAGAATAATAGAGTCACGTCCAATCCATTTGAGTTAATTGCGTGTATGATTCTCCCTCTATAAAAAGTTAATTGCATCCTTAATCTTGTATTCTAAGTACTCTGTGGGTTCCACTGTCAGTACAGTGTACATGACTTGTAGGCTGGCTACAGATTTGTACAGAAAGTTGAAAATAAACAAATCCATCCTTAATCTTGTATTCTAAGTACTCTGTGGGTTCCATTGCCAGTACAGTAGCGAAAGAAGTATATATTAAAAAAAAAGTTTAGGACAGAATTCGAACTCAGGTCATCACGTTGCAAGCATCCGGCCCGAACCAGTACACCATGTGTTCGTTGTGGATGATGCAAGAGATAAACCTTTATAGCAATGAGCCCGTCCGTTGCAACGGATCCAAAGTAGAATAATACATATTCGCAAATTTGATATACATATCACTAAAAATATCTTATGTTTCACTCCAAATATATTCTTTGGGCTGTTTTGATGAGGTAAGGGGGAATGTGGTTGGTTCAAGATACTAAGGGGTTTTGTGTAAAATGGAGCAGAGAAGTGGGAATTGTTGCAAAAGGCCACAACTTACATCACAGCCATTAGATGCAGATCTAATGGTCAGAAATGGCGGATGGCAAACACACCATCATCACCAACTGAGTCTTTTATAGGAGTAGATAAAAAACTGAGTTGGTGATGATGGTGTGCATGCCATCTTATAATATAGACCGTCCGATCTATATCTGACGGATAAAAAGCAAACTATGACAAATTTACAAAAGATACCCGCACCTCTCTCCACATTTACAGATAAGGCCTTGCCTCGTTCATCCTTATCTCCTACAACCTCATTGCTGAGCAATTAAAAAAGGAAGTCTCTGGAACAATCTGGCATGGTGGCCGCTATCGGCGTCATCCATCCCCATGCCTCCGCCCAGTACGACCACCAGTCACCACCATGCCCCACTCCTCCTCACCTTATCTCTCATCTTTCTCGAGACATCATTTTTTCGATGAAATGGTCGAGATACCAGTTTTCCGATAAAATTCTCGAGATATCATTATTTTTACACATGGGATTACTCATGCATGGGTCAATCACAACAGGTGTTTTGTAAAAAAAATGCATCTTGATGTTTCGTGCAATGCACGGGCATCTTGCTAGTTTTTTTGCATATAATTCCAAACACCACGTAGACACGGTCTTTGACCATTTTACAACTATGTTAGTATCATTGTTAGTGGTCAGCCGGTGCAAGTTATAGCCCCAGGTGTTTTAACCTTTTTTTTAGTAATGATGTCTGGTGATTGTTCGCCACGAGCTCAATCCTGGCGAATCCCGCGTAACCGTCAGATTTCCATCCGACGGTGGCCTGTTTTTAAGCCATAGTATTTGACAAAACCGCCACCCTTACACATGTACTGTAACTGCGTCGCGGGCGTTTGCAACTGCATGTCTCCCAGCGAACGTTTGCTTGGGATTGGAGTTAGCACCGATGGCGGTTCGTAGTCGTTCCATGCTCGGGCATTGAAGTTTGTAGCTATTTTAGATTAGAATATACTACTCCTTCGGTGCTAGTAGTAGAGCAGAGTCCTAGTCCACTACTCTATATGCAAACTAGGGCATAGTAGTAGGTACTGTAGGGAGTACTAGTATTGTGATCACTCAAACAAGTTGTCTGGCATTGATATGACCCTACGCTGCTGGTATGTGTCTCGTAAGTCAAGCGGTGTGCTGTAGTCATCATCACATGTCCACTTCCCACAGCACATATTCGCTTCTCCATCTTTGTCCTCACATAATCGTCCAATCTTCCATCCCCGCTAAGGTGCCCCCCCCTCTTCCAAAACCCAAGCACTAACAATGGCAAAACCGAGCAGCGTCCGCCAAAAGAGTGGCTGGAATTCGCTCCCCACAGAGGTAATCAAGCTCATTCCCCCCCCCCCCCCCCCCCCCCCCCCCCCCCCCCCCCCCCCCCCCCCCCCCCCCCCCCCCCCCCCCCCCCCCCCCCCCCCCCCCCCCCCCCCCCCCCCCCCCCCCCCCCCCCCCCCCCCCCCCCCCCCCCCCCCCCCCCCCCCCCCCCCCCCCCCCCCCCCCCCCCCCCCCCCCCCCCCCCCCCCCCCCCCCCCCCCCCCCCCCCCCCCCCCCCCCCCCCCCCCCCCCCCCCCCCCCCCCCCCCCCCCCCCCCCCCCCCCCCCCCCCCCCCCCCCCCCCCCCCCCCCCCCCCCCCCCCCCCCCCCCCCCCCCCCCCCCCCCCCCCCCCCCCCCCCCCCCCCCCCCCCCCCCCCCCCCCCCCCCCCCCCCCCCCCCCCCCCCCCCCCCCCCCCCCCCCCCCCCCCCCCCCCCCCCCCCCCCCCCCCCCCCCCCCCCCCCCCCCCCCCCCCCCCCCCCCCCCCCCCCCCCCCCCCCCCCCCCCCCCCCCCCCCCCCCCCCCCCCCCCCCCCCCCCCCCCCCCCCCCCCCCCCCCCCCCCCCCCCCCCCCCCCCCCCCCCCCCCCCCCCCCCCCCCCCCCCCCCCCCCCCCCCCCCCCCCCCCCCCCCCCCCCCCCCCCCCCCCCCCCCCCCCCCCCCCCCCCCCCCCCCCCCCCCCCCCCCCCCCCCCCCCCCCCCCCCCCCCCCCCCCCCCCCCCCCCCCCCCCCCCCCCCCCCCCCCCCCCCCCCCCCCCCCCCCCCCCCCCCCCCCCCCCCCCCCCCCCCCCCCCCCCCCCCCCCCCCCCCCCCCCCCCCCCCCCCCCCCCCCCCCCCCCCCCCCCCCCCCCCCCCCCCCCCCCCCCCCCCCCCCCCCCCCCCCCCCCCCCCCCCCCCCCCCCCCCCCCCCCCCCCCCCCCCCCCCCCCCCCCCCCCCCCCCCCCCCCCCCCCCCCCCCCCCCCCCCCCCCCCCCCCCCCCCCCCCCCCCCCCCCCCCCCCCCCCCCCCCCCCCCCCCCCCCCCCCCCCCCCCCCACTTTGACCTGCTGGCTGGAGTTTCCCCCGTCAGGCACCAATCTGGTTCAAGCCATCAGCCAATCTCCACAACTTAATAAATAGTAACGTCTAACTGAGCCAGTTAGTAAGATGCGTACACTTGGTGTAGTAGGATCTTTATTTTGTTTGATGCATACACTTGTTCTTTTTTGTAGCCCTTTTGTAATGATGGCTGATGTTTGGTTTGGAAGAGAGAGCTGCGTCTTTACTCTTCTGGCCTGCTTACTGCTTCTGTTGCACCCCCAACCCTGGTTGTTGTTGATGTTGTTTTCAATGTACAATCAGTAGTATATTTCGTCTGTTGGTTGAATAAATGTGTTGTTAGAACGACAAAGACAATGTTTTGGAAGTCGTTGCACGGTCCGATCCTTTAGTGCCCCGTACCGTACGTAGCGCATACTATTTTTGGTAGGGAACACATTTTCCACTTGTCGATAACATGCAGCCCACTGATGAAGGCCCAATAGAGGAGCCCATAATTAACTGGAAGGGAGGCTCTCACATGAATCCGGCCCAGGTACATGCTCATGGTCCCCTAAACATAAATAAGCAAATAAATAAATAAAGCTAAATGCTCATGCACCAGTTCTTTAAATTCATGATTTGAAAAGTCAAATTTTAACACGCGGATATTATTTCCTATGATAGTGTCGTTACATTCAGTCGATATTATTCTTAGGCAAAGATAGCGACCAGTCTTCTTTCTCCCACCATTTTCTTCCTGCAACCAGCGGACCCATGCAAATCGTAGTCAATGTCATAAATAGTTCCGGTCCATTTTTATTTTTCAATAAGAATGTCCAACCCAGCCCAACACATTGGCGACAACACTTTATCCTCCACCTTGGTGCGCTCGCCGTGGCGCCGTCGTCCGGCCCTGTCAACATAGTGAATCGGGAGATGACTGTAGTTGTGAGTATGACAGTACGGACCCACCAGGTTCACTCCCGAACATAAGCAAGCGCCTCTTTTACTACTCAGATGCACCCCTCGTTTTTTTTACTCTAATCCACCCTGCTGATATCTGGGAACTACGTCATTGTCAATGTATAGTCAATTAACGACAGAATTGCACAACTTATTTTTTGAGGATTTGTTCAGAGGAGCAGGCTATAAACTAGGTTGTGCGGTCTTTGTGGCCCGTCTAACAACATGACCAGCCCAGCAGTTTTTTCTTTGGGAAAATAGGTAGCCCACTATTTCTTTTTGAAGAATACCCAAGCTAGGCCTATTTGTTTTCTCCGACTTACTGGGCTGCAAATCTTTCAAGACGAGGAGGGATGCATTCCGGCCTGGCCAAAGATTATACTCAGTATATCTTAAAAGTAATACCAAAGGGGTTGCAAATTCCAAAAAAATTATAGCAAATGGGCAATTAGTTTCTTTTTGTTTTTGTTCTTCACTAGAATTTTATATTTCGTTGGATTTTAACATGACATAGTACTAATTTTTTTTTAAATTTGTTTTAGTATGGCTACTAATTTTTGGATTAAGAATATTTTGTTCCCCAGCAAATATTTGCGACTTTTTAAAATTTTGCACATTTTTTAGTTCAATGTTTTAACCCTGGTACTGACCAGAAAATGGGCAGCAATTCTAAAATTGGAAAATGGGCTGCAATAAATTCCATATGAATTAGCAAATGAGTAAAAATTATAAAAATAATAGCAAATGGGCTGTACACGCCACATATTTCGAGGCTGGCTTGTTTACACAAGGCTTTGTCGGTCAACACATGATTCTAGTAGCAGTGACTGTTGGATGTCCATCCAACGGCCGATGTGCTTCTTCAATCTCTGATCTTCCTGCTCCAGCCGCCTAAACCAGCATCGGCGGGACTGCCTGCTCCCTCCTCTTGTGACCCGCTGTGATGCCGTGCAGGCTTCACCGGCCCACCCTACTCCCTCCCCTGGCCTGGCCGCACGCAATCAACTGCCTCCTTATTACGCGAAAAAAAATGATTCCTCCCACTGACATCTGGGGCGCACTGGTTCGGAGGCTGACCTATGGGCCTACTAAGTTGAGACGTACGCAGGGCTTTGTCAACTTAGTCAACAAACGATTCTAGCAGCAGTGACCATTGGATTTGAATCAAACAGTCTTGTTGCTTCTTCAATCGCTGCTCTTCTTGCACCAGCCGCCCAAACCAGCGCCGGCGAGACCGCTTGCTCCTGCCTCCAGTGGCCGGTTGTGCTGCCACTGAGGCCTCACCGCACCCTACTACTCCCACCCCTGGCCAGGCCATCCCTCTACTCACCCACACCCCCTGTTATACTGTGGCGACGGCAGCCGAACCAGTGAACCCTCGTACTCCTCTCCGCGTGGGCATCCATTTCCGCGTCTTCCCTGGCTCTGCGTTGTCCCCTTCCTAGGCCTCGCCATCGTCCACTGCCTTGGTGCTCTCGGCACGGTGTGGTCAAGGAACGACTTCCATCGAAAGAGTACTGTACGTGGAGAGGCTGACAGCTGGGTCCACGACCATAGCAAGGAAGTGCCTCCTTATTACGTGCAAAATAATGATTCCTCCACCTGACAGCTGGGACCCACCGAAAGGGCCTCTATATTTCATGAAAAAAATGTTCCCCTCGCTGACAGCTCGGACCCACCAGCTATATCTTCGCATGCAAGGAAGTGCCTCCTT
The DNA here is from genome assembly GCA_036873465.1 of Thinopyrum obtusiflorum. NCBI lineage: Eukaryota > Viridiplantae > Streptophyta > Magnoliopsida > Poales > Poaceae > Thinopyrum > Thinopyrum obtusiflorum. The sequence continues at coordinate 23,994 of JAAAWM010009723.1, forward strand.
ATTACGCACAAAAAAATGAATACTCCCCGTGCTAGCTAGGATCCACCATAGTGGGAGGCTGACTTGTGGGCCTACTAAGTTGACGCGGATGGAGGGCTTTGTCAACTTAGTCAACAAACGATTCTATCACCAGTGACCGTTGGATTGTTAACATCCAACGGTCGTCCTGCTTCTTCAACCTCTAATTTTCTTGCTCTAGCCGTCCAAACCACCGCGTGCTCTTGCCTCCCGTGGCCGGCTGTGCTGCCGCGGAGGCCTCACCGCCCCCTACTAATCCCACCACTGGTCAAGCCCTGCGGCGACGACAGCCTCACACCGCAGCCGAACCAGTGAACCCTCTACTCCTCTCCGTGTGGGCATCCACTGCCGCGTCTTCCCCGGCTCCGCACCGTCCCCTTCCTAGGCCTCGCCGTCGTCCACCGCCTTGGTGCTCTCGGCGTGGCGTAGTCAATGTGGTCAAGGAACGACTTCCATCGGAAGAGTACTGTATGTGGAGAGGCTGACAGCTGGGTCCACTACCGCAGCAAGGAAGTGCCTCCTTATTACGCGGAAAATAATGATTCCTCCACCTGACAGCAGGGACCCACCGAACGGGCCACCGTATTTCGCGAAAAAAATGTTTCCCCCCTGACTGCTGGGACCCACCAGCTACATCTTCGCACGCAAGGAAGTGCCTCCTTATCCTCCCTGACAGTCGTGACCCACCTGGTCGAAGCGTACGTAGCGTTGTCATTCTGGTCGCAAACATGTATGTACATACTGGTCGATCGGTCTGTCTGCAGGCTACAGCGATGAACCGTGGCCGAGTAAGGAGGGGCACGTGTCGTAGTAGAGGCGCGCACGTAGCATGTACACGTACGTACAGCCAGGGTGCAAGAAAGTAAATACGGCCACGTACGTACATACGGGCAGGGTCTCGAACACCTACTCACGCATACGTACGCCGAGGACTCGTGTACATGGCTGGGTCGGAACGGAGAAACTGTGTCGTCGTGTTCATCGGGAGCCAACCGGCTGGGTCGGAACAGAATGCGTCGTGTTCATCGGGAGCCAACCGGCTTGGACGGAACAGCCGATCGAAACAAGGCCTGGCGTACCGCAGAACGGAGGAAACGGCCTTCTGTTCGACCGGCCACGGTCAAAACGGGATCCTATTCATCGGGAGGGGTCTGGGTAGCGCAAAACGGAGGAAACGTGTAACATCCCAAATTTTCAAATTTGGAATGTTATACATAGGTCATTCATGCATATCATATTTTATCGCATTTCGTTTCGCGATCCTCGAAATTCTAAGCAACTCAATGACCCACGGAGAGAGTTGGGGATTTCACGTTTTCCATATTTGAATTTTCTCAAATATCGAAACAAGGATCATTTTGGTTTTAATTATTTTTTTTCTCTCCGAAAATATTTCAATATAAAAATAAACAAGAGGAGATAATATGACTTCTCCAAAATAAAAGAAATATTGGAGGAAATATATTAAAATCAAATAAATAAATTTATTTGGATTTTATTGCTATTTTATTTGAATTAGAAAAATATGCATTTTTTAAAATTTCATTTTAGGGCCAAGAAAATGTTCACTTTGTTTTAAATATTTTATTTAGACGGTGAAAATTTGTTTTGGTATTTTTAGATTTTTATTCTATTTTCTAGGATTTTTCCGGCGGAATCTGTTTTTAAAAAAAATCTTCGCGGACCGAGCCGGACTCCGCCGGAGTCCGGGACGCCACCGCCGCCCGGTTGCCCCTGCCCCAAGCCGAGTCGCCGCCCTCCCCTTTATAACCTGCCCCGCCGCTGCCCGCACCCCGCCTCGCCTCGCCCCGCTCCCCACCGCAGCAGCAGCAGCACGCAGCAGCCGCCGCTTCCGCCGCCGCTTGCGCCGCTCGCCGCCGCCAGCGCCGCGCCGCCCGCGTCGCCCCGCCCGCACCCCGCCGTCGCCCCGCCGCCACCTCACCTCGCCGGAGCCGCCGCCGCCGTTCGCCGGATCCGACGCTCGGTTTTTTTTGGTTTAGGTAAAAACCAATCGGTTTTTTTGAAACCCTAGATGCGTTTTTTTTATTTCGTTCGGTTCGGTTTTCTCGGTTCGGTTATTTAACGGACGTTCGTCCGTTCGTTCATTTTAACGAACGTTGTTCGTCAGTTAGCCGCAGACAGCGAACGTTCGTTCGTTAGCCTGTTCGTCTCGGTTTTTTTCCAGGGTTTTTCCGCGATTATTTTCGATCGTGATTTCTGCCCTGATCTTCATTTTAGTTTATCTTTTCGCTCGTTTATCCAAATCAGGTGAAACAAGCGCCTAGACCTTCATCTCGAAGCCCTCTTTCTGTTTAACCAACTTGAACAAGATTTTGGTACTGTAAAATTTGACTTTAGTCCAGATTAGTAAACAGATCTTGTTTCTTCCGTAGTTTGAGTTTCGTTGCTCCGTTTGATTTGATTCTTTTTGCAAACCGGAGTTCTTTAGTTGAAATTTCTGGCTAGATCTTCTTATTTGAGTTGTATCCGTGCTTCTAGTTGAGTGCTTATGTATGCTATTGTTTGTTTGCGATAGAATTCCCGGAGTGCGAAGCGTGCTACTACGAGTCTCTAGGATTTGCAGATCGTCAGCAAGGCAAGTAACACATTGATCATACCCCTTTATTACCCAGTTTTTATGCATTAGTTACAACCCTCACACATTGCATGAGTAGGATCTCTTAACAGGTGGGATTTGGGAAGTAGTTGATGAGGTAGAACATATTGTCTTTATGTTATCAAACCCTTGGGAGTTACTTCTATGTTATGCTTATATTGCTATGCTATGCTCATAGACGTGGTTTGGGTGAGTGAATCCATGACAGATGTGAGATTGTTAATTAACGGTTAACTTAAGGTAGCTACTTGAATACACATCTGGGTGGATTGTTGGTTTGGGCACCTGGAGAATCCAGTGTTGTCCTAGGATATCCCGGAGTACCCGTGTGATCATCCTACGGTTCGCCACCCAGGCTCAAAGGGATCATAAGATTATTCATGCTAGAAACTTTCGTGTGCAGCCACAAGCTATTATGGGCTCTAGCATAGTTGAGTAGGTTGCATGACCTCTTTCAGTGGTAGGCTAGCAGATGTAGAGGGAAAGTAGGTGTAACTGTCTACCCAGAGTAAAGAGTAAATGTTTTTGAAAGACTGTGTCTCATTCATCCGTTTCTCAAACACCATGTAGTGCGAGAAATCCAACGGAGGAGATCGAGTCTTGTGTGGAAAAGTGCGCAAACCTCTGCAGAGTGTATAAACTAATCATGGTTAGCCGT
>JAAAWM010009724.1:0-27324 GCA_036873465.1 Thinopyrum obtusiflorum
CTCCGTGCCATGTTAGCATGATGAAGCTGTGTGGCTAGTGGGGTGTTTTCGATCGACTGGCTGGGTCCCGAGGTCGAACCATAGGTACTACGTCTGATACAGTAAATTTGTACACGCACATTTTTCCTCCGTGCCGAGACATGGCACACCCTACCGCGAGGTTTCGGGGTCCTCCCGGGTGGTGCACGCATATATTCTTCCTGACGTGGGACGCCCTACCGGGCGTTTTCGCCGAAGCAAGTAAATGAGTCATCAAATCACGAAAGACCACTTTTCCCGCCGAGTACATCAGTGAAGCACGGTGGCTAGCTAGTTGGGCTAGTTCGACCGATTAGCTAGGCCACCGCCACATTTGTTTTTTCACCCCTTTTTTTATCTACTTGCCGGCAGGTAAATTTAAATATCCACCGCGGCGTTGCTCTGGTGTTTGAGTGCGGCAGGATTTTTAATTTTTGATTGACGGGAGCAGGCGCAGCAGGATTTTTAATTTTTTGATTGACGGGAGCAGGCGCGGCAGCAATTAGTCAGGGGGGGGGGGGGGGGGGGGGGGGGGGGGGGGGGGGGGGGGGGGGGGGGGGGGGGGGGGGGGGGGGGGGGGGGGGGGGGGGGGGGGGGGGGGGGGGGGGGGGGGGGGGGGGGGGGGGGGGGGGGGGGGGGGGGGGGGGGGGGGGGGGGGGGGGGGGGGGGGGGGGGGGGGGGGGGGGGGGGGGGGGGGGGGGGGGGGGGGGGGGGGGGGGGGGGGGGGGGGGGGGGGGGGGGGGGGGGGGGGGGGGGGGGGGGGGGGGGGGGGGGGGGGGGGGGGGGGGGGGGGGGGGGGGGGGGGGGGGGGGGGGGGGGGGGGGGGGGGGGGGGGGGGGGGGGGGGGGGGGGGGGGGGGGGGGGGGGGGGGGGGGGGGGGGGGGGGGGGGGGGGGGGGGGGGGGGGGGGGGGGGGGGGGGGGGGGGGGGGGGGGGGGGGGGGGGGGGGGGGGGGGGGGGGGGGGGGGGGGGGGGGGGGGGGGGGGGGGGGGGGGGGGGGGGGGGGGGGGGGGGGGGGGGGGGGGGGGGGGGGGGGGGGGGGGGGGGGGGGGGGGGGGGGGGGGGGGGGGGGGGGGGGGGGGGGGGGGGGGGGGGGGGGGGGGGGGGGGGGGGGGGGGGGGGGGGGGGGGGGGGGGGGGGGGGGGGGGGGGGGGGGGGGGGGGGGGGGGGGGGGGGGGGGGGGGGGGGGGGGGGGGGGGGGGGGGGGGGGGGGGGGGGGGGGGGGGGGGGGGGGGGGGGGGGGGGGGGGGGGGGGGGGGGGGGGGGGGGGGGGGGGGGGGGGGGGGGGGGGGGGGGGGGGGGGGGGGGGGGGGGGGGGGGGGGGGGGGGGGGGGGGGGGGGGGGGGGGGGGGGGGGGGGGGGGGGGGGGGGGGGGGGGGGGGGGGGGGGGGGGGGGGGGGGGGGGGGGGGGGGGGGGGGGGGGGGGGGGGGGGGGGGGGGGGGGGGGGGGGGGGGGGGGGGGGGGGGGGGGGGGGGGGGGGGGGGGGGGGGGGGGGGGGGGGGGGGGGGGGGGGGGGGGGGGGGGGGGGGGGGGGGGGGGGGGGGGGGGGGGGGGGGGGGGGGGGGGGGGGGGGGGGGGGGGGGGGGGGGGGGGGGGGGGGGGGGGGGGGGGGGGGGGGGGGGGGGGGGGGGGGGGGGGGGGGGGGGGGGGGGGGGGGGGGGGGGGGGGGGGGGGGGGGGGGGGGGGGGGGGGGGGGGGGGGGGGGGGGGGGGGGGGGGGGGGGGGGGGGGGGGGGGGGGGGGGGGGGGGGGGGGGGGGGGGGGGGGGGGGGGGGGGGGGGGGGGGGGGGGGGGGGGGGGGGGGGGGGGGGGGGGGGGGGGGGGGGGGGGGGGGGGGGGGGGGGGGGGGGGGGGGGGGGGGGGGGGGGGGGGGGGGGGGGGGGGGGGGGGGGGGGGGGGGGGGGGGGGGGGGGGGGGGGGGGGGGGGGGGGGGGGGGGGGGGGGGGGGGGGGGGGGGGGGGGGGGGGGGGGGGGGGGGGGGGGGGGGGGGGGGGGGGGGGGGGGGGGGGGGGGGGGGGGGGGGGGGGGGGGGGGGGGGGGGGGGGGGGGGGGGGGGGGGGGGGGGGGGGGGGGGGGGGGGGGGGGGGGGGGGGGGGGGGGGGGGGGGGGGGGGGGGGGGGGGGGGGGGGGGGGGGGGGGGGGGGGGGGGGGGGGGGGGGGGGGGGGGGGGGGGGGGGGGGGGGGGGGGGGGGGGGGGGGGGGGGGGGGGGGGGGGGGGGGGGGGGGGGGGGGGGGGGGGGGGGGGGGGGGGGGGGGGGGGGGGGGGGGGGGGGGGGGGGGGGGGGGGGGGGGGGGGGGGGGGGGGGGGGGGGGGGGGGGGGGGGGGGGGGGGGGGGGGGGGGGGGGGGGGGGGGGGGGGGGGGGGGGGGGGGGGGGGGGGGGGGGGGGGGGGGGGGGGGGGGGGGGGGGGGGGGGGGGGGGGGGGGGGGGGGGGGGGGGGGGGGGGGGGGGGGGGGGGGGGGGGGGGGGGGGGGGGGGGGGGGGGGGGGGGGGGGGGGGGGGGGGGGGGGGAAATTTCTTGTCTTAGATTTGTCTAGATACGGATGTATCTAATACTAAAATGCGACTTGATACATCTGTATCTAGACAAATCTAAGACAAGAATTTTGGGATGGAGGGAGTACTTGATGAACATCAATGCTACCTTTGAAGAGGGTATATTTGCCTCAGTAACTTGTGTTATGGATATTGCAAGTAATCCCTCTGCTCTCATGCCTTTGAAGACATGTTCTAGTGTCTTTGTTCACTCGTTTCTGTGCGTATATGTAGTCATATTTGGAGTATAATATCGAAAATCATCTTATATTTCTGAACGGAGGTAGTAATAAAATATGGTTTCTGTTTGAATTAGAACCAGGTCCGTGGTGGAGATGAAGTTCTCAAAGTCATGCCGTGTGAACTGGAAGACCCGAGGATGAGTTCTACTGCTAAACTATCCAGCTGCTGTGTCCTTGTCGCCACGTGTCCTGAACTAGTGTTTTCCTGTAGCATTGTTGTTAGGTGTGTTCTCGAGTCTGTACTTGACCACAACAATTTCCTGGCTGTGCCTTCGATTACTAAGGGTGTGGTTCTTGTAAAGCTTCCCAACAAATCTGATGCGGCCTGTCTTCATGATCATGTTTATGAGTGGAAAGACCACTCTGTTAGGTTCTCCAAGGTTGACAAGATGGTGATGGTGCATGTAGACATCTCTCACGAAGTCCATGGCCTAGTCAGTTATGCGGGGTTCATCCCGTAGGTCGGTGGCAAGAATAGTCTGTAGAGTTTAATTAGTGCAACTTTGCTTGTCTGTAGTAAGTACTATTGTTCAGTAGGGGGGGGGGGGGGGGGGGGGGGGGGGGGGGGGGGGGGGGGGGGGGGGGGGGGGGGGGGGGGGGGGGGGGGGGGGGGGGGGGGGGGGGGGGGGGGGGGGGGGGGGGGGGGGGGGGGGGGGGGGGGGGGGGGGGGGGGGGGGGGGGGGGGGGGGGGGGGGGGGGGGGGGGGGGGGGGGGGGGGGGGGGGGGGGGGGGGGGGGGGGGGGGGGGGGGGGGGGGGGGGGGGGGGGGGGGGGGGGGGGGGGGGGGGGGGGGGGGGGGGGGGGGGGGGGGGGGGGGGGGGGGGGGGGGGGGGGGGGGGGGGGGGGGGGGGGGGGGGGGGGGGGGGGGGGGGGGGGGGGGGGGGGGGGGGGGGGGGGGGGGGGGGGGGGGGGGGGGGGGGGGGGGGGGGGGGGGGGGGGGGGGGGGGGGGGGGGGGGGGGGGGGGGGGGGGGGGGGGGGGGGGGGGGGGGGGGGGGGGGGGGGGGGGGGGGGGGGGGGGGGGGGGGGGGGGGGGGGGGGGGGGGGGGGGGGGGGGGGGGGGGGGGGGGGGGGGGGGGGGGGGGGGGGGGGGGGGGGGGGGGGGGGGGGGGGGGGGGGGGGGGGGGGGGGGGGGGGGGGGGGGGGGGGGGGGGGGGGGGGGGGGGGGGGGGGGGGGGGGGGGGGGGGGGGGGGGGGGGGGGGGGGGGGGGGGGGGGGGGGGGGGGGGGGGGGGGGGGGGGGGGGGGGGGGGGGGGGGGGGGGGGGGGGGGGGGGGGGGGGGGGGGGGGGGGGGGGGGGGGGGGGGGGGGGGGGGGGGGGGGGGGGGGGGGGGGGGGGGGGGGGGGGGGGGGGGGGGGGGGGGGGGGGGGGGGGGGGGGGGGGGGGGGGGGGGGGGGGGGGGGGGGGGGGGGGGGGGGGGGGGGGGGGGGGGGGGGGGGGGGGGGGGGGGGGGGGGGGGGGGGGGGGGGGGGGGGGGGGGGGGGGGGGGGGGGGGGGGGGGGGGGGGGGGGGGGGGGGGGGGGGGGGGGGGGGGGGGGGGGGGGGGGGGGGGGGGGGGGGGGGGGGGGGGGGGGGGGGGGGGGGGGGGGGGGGGGGGGGGGGGGGGGGGGGGGGGGGGGGGGGGGGGGGGGGGGGGGGGGGGGGGGGGGGGGGGGGGGGGGGGGGGGGGGGGGGGGGGGGGGGGGGGGGGGGGGGGGGGGGGGGGGGGGGGGGGGGGGGGGGGGGGGGGGGGGGGGGGGGGGGGGGGGGGGGGGGGGGGGGGGGGGGGGGGGGGGGGGGGGGGGGGGGGGGGGGGGGGGGGGGGGGGGGGGGGGGTGTGACATTCATCACAGAATAAACCGTTTGGTTTGCTCTACGATGGCTATTTTTGCAGGTTTCACTTCTTATGTCGTGTCAGTAACGAAGGCACTGTCCATCACTTATATTACTGGAAAAAATTGGATCAGTCTATTGTCTGAGTACAAGCTGAATCCCTATGATGAACTGCAGTTTGGTTTAACAAAAACGCCACAATTAGTCCTTCTCGCGTTTAAAAGAAATGAAGAAAAAAATTGGATCACGGTCACGAAGCCTAGTCAAGTTAGAAAGCTGATCATACCAGACCAAACACGATCGCCGCTGTCTCGCACATCGGTACCACCTTCAGCAACGGATCGAGCACCGGCAGTTGCTCTAGCACTGACAGCGGCAGCAGCTCAGTCTGATCCAGCTGAGGATTGGGCACCGACCGCGTCAGCAGATCAGGCTGATCTACCGGAGGATCGGGCATCGACACCGGCACCTGCTCCGACACCGGCACCAGCTCTACAAGGAGCACCATCTCCGGCAGCAGCAGCGGCTTCGGCACCTGCACCAACACTTGCACTTGCATCTGCTCCGGCCCGTGCAGCGGCAACCGAACGAGCAGTTGCACCGGCAATAGACTGGGCTGCAGTTCGCACTTCATATACCAAAGTCCTTACAAAAACCGACATGTCCACCTTCTTGGTAAGCATTGGCCGCCCAAGTGTTTCGTTCTTTTTCATTTCCATGTTGTTTCGCATGATTCACTGTGTTGATCTAACTGTTTGGGTATGGGGGGGGGGGGGGGGGGGGGGGGGGGGGGGGGGGGGGGGGGGGGGGGGGGGGGGGGGGGGGGGGGGGGGGGGGGGGGGGGGGGGGGGGGGGGGGGGGGGGGGGGGGGGGGGGGGGGGGGGGGGGGGGGGGGGGGGGGGGGGGGGGGGGGGGGGGGGGGGGGGGGGGGGGGGGGGGGGGGGGGGGGGGGGGGGGGGGGGGGGGGGGGGGGGGGGGGGGGGGGGGGGGGGGGGGGGGGGGGGGGGGGGGGGGGGGGGGGGGGGGGGGGGGGGGGGGGGGGGGGGGGGGGGGGGGGGGGGGGGGGGGGGGGGGGGGGGGGGGGGGGGGGGGGGGGGGGGGGGGGGGGGGGGGGGGGGGGGGGGGGGGGGGGGGGGGGGGGGGGGGGGGGGGGGGGGGGGGGGGGGGGGGGGGGGGGGGGGGGGGGGTTGATTTCATTCCAACAGCTGCTGTGCTTTATTCAATTTTGTGTATTCACCTTACGACAGCATCTAAAACCAGCGCCGTACCGACCGCTTGCAATATGAAAAGCGCTGAGGTAGAACACATGGCCCCCCAAACATGCAGGCCCACCGGCCTATGGCCCAAAGTCCAGAACCGTGAGCCTGTCTGAGTATTTCTCAGCTGAACCCTCATAATGCCCGTGCGTTGCACGTAACATCAAGATGCATTTGTATGAGTATTTTATCTTGTGAGAGAAAAGGATGAACGAGGGAAGGCCTTATTTGCAAATGCGGAGAGGTGTGTGGGTACCTTTTTGCAAAATTACCATAGTTTCCTTCCTATCCGTCAGATATAAATCGGATGGCCTATATTGCAGGATGACAGGCACACCATCATCACCAACTCGTCTATACCGTGTTAAAAAAACTCTGTTTCTTATAATTATATATGTTATATATATTCCCCTTGATTTTTCTTATGTATAAAGTTGTGATATAAAAGATCTTTATATTTCTTTACAGAGGGAATATCTCTCTGTCAAAAATATATTTATGTGTAATAACTAGTTACTCCTGTCTTTCTACTTCCTTGCGCTGATATGTGGGGCATCCGGCAACGGGGTCCACATGCCATATGCACCAAATTAGAGTGCATAACTGCACGGTAGACACACCCCGGTCGTAGCGCCGCATTAATGCCCAATGAGCCGTCAAATCACAAAAACCCCCACCTTTCCAGCTTTAGTAGTAAGCTGGACGGACGAAGCGGCAATATTTCACTCGGCCTGAGTCCCTTCTCCCTTGTCTGCTTGTTCAGAGAAAACCCCCGCTCGGCGATTGCATAGGGTTTTCTCATGGAGAACCTGGTACGAATTCTTCATCCATCCCTGATAAATCCAAGTCCCTTGGTCGCGGGTACTCCTAGGATGGCAGCCGCCGCCGTTGATGCATTTTTCTTCCTACTGAATCTAGTGTATTTCATTTGCAGTGCCCAAAGTGCGAGGACCCTACAGGTTTCTGCGCCCTCGGCGAGACGCCACACTTGTTCCTTCTCATCCTAACACAGGATTTTAAAACGCGCACAGTATGTTCCTAGAATCCTCTTTTCTATCCGGGAGGGTGGGATTTTTTGAACATGATGTCGACTAATTTGGAAATTTGGATTGCTATATTTGGATAAAAGGTACTAGTACCATGGTCAACACTGATGTGAAGGAGGAAAGTATTTCTAGATTTGGATATAGGGAATACATTGTGTTCTCATATTATTTTTCCTGCAGTGCATTCCTTGCTCTGCCAGAACACATGTACTCAAGATGCTCGGCCTTGCCATAACTGAATACACCAGTTTAATGGTAACAGTGAAGACAAGCCATGGATATAAGTTTTGAGTTGGGTTCATGAACCAAGAAGATCGCTGCTTTTTTTATGGCCGAACTTGGATAAACTTTCTCAAGTGTTACGGACTGAAAGTTGGCGCACGAATGTTGACGGAAATAGCAGAACCTGGTCTCATCTTCACTGCGATCTTCCACCCCGACGTCGTTTCGATTGTTCATCCATGTTAGTTTTGTATCTGGTTCTTGCTTGTTGCCTCGATTACTTCTTAATCCACCTATTCTGTCTAACTGATCACAATTTAACTTTAGAAGTAGCAACAAATCTCTCACGAAGATGCTACTTCTAACTAATATTTTCTTATAATTGGTGGCACGTGTAGGTTTTTTCAGAGTTAAGCAGGCTGCTCGTTTGTTATTCTATAACAACTCGGCTGTTACTGATGGCACTGAAGTTGACTGGGACGACATCCACAAGTTCCTACACTTTATTGATTGTCTTGAGGTCCTTGTGGGGCGTTTCAATGGTGGAAGGCCACGTGGGATATGTGTGCCACTGCTGCACTCGTTGAATAGGTCCAACTGTGTCGAGAAACTTATGGTACGAGCTATTTTCTGTTATATATGTTGTTCATAAACTATTGCTTATACACAGTTTTACAGCTGTGATCTTCTTGAAACAGAAACTGCCCAGTTCTATTGTTCCTATACAGATGCCTGACCATGGTCGGGTCAGACTTGCGCTTGGTCACAACATGATGTTTATGTCGACCTACTCCATTCCCCTTGGAGGTGAAAAGATACTTATTCATGGGTGGTCTCAAATAATGAAGGCCCGTCCATCTTGGAGAATAGGACAGAAGATTATGTTCCAGCTTTTCCATGGATCTAAAGCGAATATCCTGTTTATTGACCACATTACGAGATGAAGCCGCTTTCAGAAGGTTGTGGATGCGCAGGGTGGCGCCTGGGCCTTGTCCTGGGGCTTGGCGGCCTCACCCTTGGTTAACTGTAGGCAAAGTAGCACTGTTCGAGGCGTGCTTTGTACGGTTGAACCTGTATAAGTACTCATACTGCTTTCAGCTATGGTTGTTAAGTGCCCCTGCTGGTTTCAGTTAAGGTTGTTAAGTACTCCTGCTGCTTTTACAGTCTATCGTGTTTCTTCAGTCCTGTCTTCCTCCAGCCGCCAAAACCAAACCAGCGCCGGCGGGGCCGCCTGCTTCCGCCTCCCACGGCTGGCTGCGCCTCAGCGCACGCATCGCGGCCCCACCGTCTCCTAAATCGTTAATGCCGATGTCCGAGGCCTCGCCGTCGTCCTCCGTGCGCTTTGGTGCACTCACCGCGGCGCCGCCCTCTCGCGTTGTCAACATGGTCAACAAACAACAGGAATCGGCAGAAGTACATGGAGAGGATGACATTAGGGCCCACCATGTCAGCGTATGGAAAAATAAAATGCTTCCTCCTAGTGTTTTCCTGACATCTGGGACCCACGACATTGTGAGCGTATATAGTCAATAGACAAGAGAACAGCACAAGATCGGCTGACACCTGGGACATAGCAGCTCGAGCAGTATTTTTTTTTGTTATTGTTGAGACGGAGCAGGGTTTGAACTGGGCTGTGGCCCGTCTAGCCCAGGTTTATATTTTATGTTCACCATGTGACCAGCCCAGCTATTTTTTCTTTGTGAAAATGAGCCCAGTTTATTTTTTCTAAAGAATACCCAATCTAGGCCTACTTATTTTTCTACGCCCTGATGGGCTGCAACTCTTTCAAGACGCCTGCAAATCTTGAAAGTAATATGAAACGGGTTGTAAATATAAAAACAGATGACAAATTGGCAATTACTTTATAATTTCTGGGGGGGGGGGGGGGGGGGGGGGGGGGGGGGGGGGGGGGGGGGGGGGGGGGGGGGGGGGGGGGGGGGGGGGGGGGGGGGGGGGGGGGGGGGGGGGGGGGGGGGGGGGGGGGGGGGGGGGGGGGGGGGGGGGGGGGGGGGGGGGGGGGGGGGGGGGGGGGGGGGGGGGGGGGGGGGGGGGGGGGGGGGGGGGGGGGGGGGGGGGGGGGGGGGGGGGGGGGGGGGGGGGGGGGGGGGGGGGGGGGGGGGGGGGGGGGGGGGGGGGGGGGGGGGGGGGGGGGGGGGGGGGGGGGGGGGGGGGGGGGGGGGGGGGGGGGGGGGGGGGGGGATGTACTGAGGGTCGGGGATAGTAGAGTAACTTTGCTTCTCCCAAATAGTGGGCGCGAGCGATTTCGGGCGAGGAGGGCGTGTTTTGAAATAGTGGGCGCAAGTGATTTCGGGCGAGGAGGGCGTGTTTTCAAATAGTCGGCGCGAGCGATTTCGAGCGAGGAGGGCATGTTTTGAAATAGTCGGTGCGAGCGATTTCGGGCGAGGAGAGGGTGTTTTGCCGCCCATGGTTTATGAATTATTCGGCACCTATTATTTCAGCCAAGGAGAAGGTGCGCTTGGATGAAGTTACGAACCTACCCTCAATGTACAACGGGCCAATTGATGCGTGTCCCACATAGGCCGGTAATTCCGTGTGTCCCATTTATTTGCTCGGGCGAATTCCACTGAGGAGAGGGTGTTTAGCGCTTTGTTCAAATTTTGGGAGAACAAGCATCCACGTCTACCTTACCAAGTCGATTCGAATCAAATTTCAAAATATTAGCTTGCCACTTCTTTTTTAGATGGTGAGATGATGCTCGGGACTAATGTGTTTTTACATGCTCGTTGCTAACAATTTACTATATGACAAATAGTTGACCCACTCAAAAACAGGAATCAAACCCAAAGGGGGGGGGGGGGATTCAATGAAATAGCTCGTTCACCAGGTCAAAATAGTGAACTAAATCCAAAACTGAACACCTCAATCGAGTAGCATGTTGTACAGTATTATAGTACTCCATGAACATGTTGAAAGTCAAATTAATGAACTTGTTTGATATACTCATATCTCCATTCATGTGTGGATTGCAGACAACCTGTTCTCCAATTTAAATATCTGAATGCAAGTTTATATCGAAACATGGTTTATATCAGTCTTTGATGCATAAAACGCGACCTCCCCCTCTCACGGACTCCTGCTCTCTCTCTCTCGCCAACAATCTTCAATTCTGTCACACGCATCCAACACACAAACCTTGTTGGTCCCTCTCCCTCTCTCTCCATCTCTCTCTCTTTGTGTGTGTGTGTGGGGGGGGGTCTTTCTAGTTCGCATGCATATATACTCCACCTATAGGTCTCTCTCGCACACTATGTATGATTCTCTAGTACAAGCTAAATATCTTGGGTGCAATCATCGTACGCACATAAATTCCTTGGCTCGTTGCCCGTAACTCTCTCACGCACCACTCTGTTGTCTCGGAGCTCTTCCCTCTCTCTCTCAAACTCTCCATCTCGCTGGGTCACACATACACATGCATATCTCACTCGCACTCGATAGACCCATCTATAACTCTATCTCTCTCTCCCTCGTTCTCTCTCCATCTCACACGCACACACACACAATCTCATGCCTAGCTAAGTATGATGGTCTCTCACTCAATTGTAGGCACACACAGTCCCCCCTATATGTATATGACTAGCTAATCTTAGTCTTCATCACAAACATGTGCATGGTCTATCTCGATTTCTCTCGGGGCATCTTTCTATCATGCACGCACCTCCCTCGATCTCCCACCCATATAGTCCCCTCACGATCTCGAGGGGATCTCTCTATCACCAACACACCCTCTCTCCCTCCCCATGCGTGGGGGGGGGGGGGGGGGGGGGGGGGGGGGGGGGGGGGGGGGGGGGGGGGGGGGGGGGGGGGGGGGGGGGGGGGGGGGGGGGGGGGGGGGGGGGGGGGGGGGGGGGGGGGGGGGGGGGGGGGGGGGGGGGGGGGGGGGGGGGGGGGGGGGGGGGGGGGGGGGGGGGGGGGGGGGGGGGGGGGGGGGGGGGGGGGGGGGGGGGGGGGGGGGGGGGGGGGGGGGGGGGGGGGGGGGGGGGGGGGGGGGGGGGGGGGGGGGGGGGGGGGGGGGGGGGGGGGGGGGGGGGGGGGGGGGGGGGGGGGGGGGGGGGGGGGGGGGGGGGGGGGTCTTTTTTTTGTAGTGAAAGTTTCCGGGCTGATTCTCCGGGCTGCTGGACTATGTGACTAAGGTCATCGGCGTCTGGAGGCCGAACATAGGTACCTTGGAAGTTGTCTCTAAAGGCGTCCTCCAAGTCTTCCGAGCTTCCAATAGAGTTTTCTGGGAGGCTGTTCAGCCAATGCCGTGTTGGCCCCTTGAGTTTTAGGGGCAGGTACTTGATGGCATGGAGGTCATCACCGCGAGCCATGTGGATGTGGAGAAGGAAATCTTCAATCCAGACTACGGGATCCGTCGTACCATCGTATGATTTGATGTTCACAGGTTTAAATCCTTCGGGGAACTGGTGCTCCATAACCTCATCGGTGAAGCACAAGGGGTGTGCGGTGCCTCTATATCGAGCGATGTTGCAGCGCAGTTCGAATGAAGTCCGAATGCGGTTCTCGGCTCGAGTGAGGTTGTGCCTATCACGCCAGGCCTGATGGCCGTCCTCTCGTGTCGGAGCACGGCCCCTTGACCCATAGATTGATCTTGTCAGACCGGCTCTACTGTCCAGGTCCTTGCGTAAGTCATAGGTATAGCCTGGGGCCGCCGCCTCCCTGCCTCGATGGCGTGGTGGCGCGGGCTGGTGTTCAGCGTGCGTAGCCGGTCTGTCCCGTCCGCGTGGTGGTCGGTTGGTCTCGTCGGCGTTTTTATGCTTTGGCGGTATTGGCTCAAGGGCCTCATCGTCAAATTGAGGTAGTAGTTTACGCTTGGGTAACTCTTGGTTGGGCGTTCGAGGCCGTATTCCTCGGCTGCCAGGACATTAGTCCATCTGTCATTGAGTATATCCTGTTCAGCTTGAAGCTGCTGCTGCTTCATTTTCAAGCTTCTTGCAGTGGCGATTAGCCTGTGCTTAAAGCGCTCTTGCTCAAGGGGCTCCTGCGGCACGATGAAGTCTTCGTCGCTGAGGCTCATGTGGGGACCCCGACTCATAAGTCGTGATCATCGAATGCACGTGTACAGTGATCCCAGAGATCAATGCTCACTGAACACACAGAAGCTGAATAACAAGAGTCTTTCATCCATACATACCGTCTTACACAAATTATGACCATTATGGTCAAGTCTTACATAGATAAAGCCACAAGGGCTGAATACCAAATGAACTTAAGCAGCGGAAATCTTCGTTGACAAGTAGAACCCATGCCATCTGCCTTAACCCTACATGCATTCTGACTGGGAAACATCCTAGTTCACATGTTCGTCATCAAGGAACTCTTCCTCGAAGTCCTGCTCTTCCATGCCTAGCCAATTAAATAACCAGCGGCAAGCCAATGAGTACTTTGAATGTACTCGCAAGCAACCCATGTTTTGGTTCAAGGTACAGCAATGCATGATATAGGTAAATTTTGCAGAAAGCAAATTTTATTGTGCTATGACATGTTCAACAACTGGTAAACATGCATCATATGAATTCAAGTAACCATAGCGACTGGTTACAGATATCAACATAAATGGAGTGGGCATCAACCCAACTCAATCATGTCAAGTCCTTTGACTTGACCCAAGTAGTTCTCCCCACTTATCCGAACACACACACTGGTCTGTAAACATGTGGACATAGCCCAAGAGCAGTTACCCAACTGTCCGTGACCATGGACACGGCTATTCGAATAGTTTTACACTCTGCAGACGTTGCACACTTTACCCACAAGATCCAGGGAACTTCCGTGTCATCCACGACACGCGGTACCTCAAGTATCCGAGGTAAGAACCCGATCACTATCTTTCCCTAGACGACACTAACATAGAGTCCACTCGATTGGTAGTAACCCCCGTGCCCAACATTTCACATCTTAAAATTGTGGAGCCTCGCTCCCATATTCATCACATACCACTGGCACGGGGTACCAACGGTGTGTCCGGTGCCCTGTGAAAACAGTCATGGCCGCCTATCCAAGCACGACCCTGTCCCGAGAGTGACCTCATGCCACCCGCGTCACTAGTAATGCGGGCACCATGCTAGTATCGGCCTAGGTAATCAATAATGCCCTTTCCCATATAAGGGTAGAGTGGTTGCACATGTAAGGTTGGAATAATGGTCGCAACTTAAACCAATCCGTTTTGAAAACAACACACACACTTGCCTCGGTACACCACTTCGTCATCAAGTGGCTACCCAACTCATTATCTCCCTCGGGCATAAGTGGCACCCGATGGGGTTTTCAAAAAGTTTTTGAAAACAATCTTGCTTCCACCACCATGCATATACCCATCCCCTGGGGGGGGGGGGGGGGGGGGGGGGGGGGGGGGGGGGGGGGGGGGGGGGGGGGGGGGGGGGGGGGGGGGGGGGGGGGGGGGGGGGGGGGGGGGGGGGGGGGGGGGGGGGGGGGGGGGGGGGGGGGGGGGGGGGGGGGGGGGGGGGGGGGGGGGGGGGGGGGGGGGGGGGGGGGGGGGGGGGGGGGGGGGGGGGGGGGGGGGGGGGGGGGGGGGGGGGGGGGGGGGGGGGGGGGGGGGGGGGGGGGGGGGGGGGGGGGGGGGGGGGGGGGGGGGGGGGGGGGGGGGGGGGGGGGGGGGGGGGGGGGGGGGGGGGGGGGGGGGGGGGGGGGGGGGGGGGGGGGGGGGGGGGGGGGGGGGGGGGGGGGGGGGGGGGGGGGGGGGGGGGGGGGGGGGGGGGGGGGGGGGGGGGGGGGGGGGGGGGGGGGGGGGGGGGGGGGGGGGGGGGGGGGGGGGGGGGGGGGGGGGGGGGGGGGGGGGGGGGGGGGGGGGGGGGGGGGGGGGGGGGGGGGGGGGGGGGGGGGGGGGGGGGGGGGGGGGGGGGGGGGGGGGGGGGGGGGGGGGGGGGGGGGGGGGGGGGGGGGGGGGGGGGGGGGGGGGGGGGGGGGGGGGGGGGGGGGGGGGGGGGGGGGGGGGGGGGGGGGGGGGGGGGGGGGGGGGGGGGGGGGGGGGGGGGGGGGGGGGGGGGGGGGGGGGGGGGGGGGGGGGGGGGGGGGGGGGGGGGGGGGGGGGGGGGGGGGGGGGGGGGGGGGGGGGGGGGGGGGGGGGGGGGGGGGGGGGGGGGGGGGGGGGGGGGGGGGGGGGGGGGGGGGGGGGGGGGGGGGGGGGGGGGGGGGGGGGGGGGGGGGGGGGGGGGGGGGGGGGGGGGGGGGGGGGGGGGGGGGGGGGGGGGGGGGGGGGGGGGGGGGGGGGGGGGGGGGGGGGGGGGGGGGGGGGGGGGGGGGGGGGGGGGGGGGGGGGGGGGGGGGGGGGGGGGGGGGGGGGGGGGGGGGGGGGGGGGGGGGGGGGGGGGGGGGGGGGGGGGGGGGGGGGGGGGGGGGGGGGGGGGGGGGGGGGGGGGGGGGGGGGGGGGGGGGGGGGGGGGGGGGGGGGGGGGGGGGGGGGGGGGGGGGGGGGGGGGGGGGGGGGGGGGGGGGGGGGGGGGGGGGGGGGGGGGGGGGGGGGGGGGGGGGGGGGGGGGGGGGGGGGGGGGGGGGGGGGGGGGGGGGGGGGGGGGGGGGGGGGGGGGGGGGGGGGGGGGGGGGGGGGGGGGGGGGGGGGGGGGGGGGGGGGGGGGGGGGGGGGGGGGGGGGGGGGGGGGGGGGGGGGGGGGGGGGGGGGGGGGGGGGGGGGGGAGCCCATGTTCCTTTGAATAAATGTTTGCAGATTCCAGCTTAGTCCAATGCACCTGCACTATTATTATTATCCACGCCGTTCGGTCATGCAACTGAAAGGCAATAATGACAATATATGATGAAATTATTGAGATGAGGAAAAGCTGGTATGAACTCGACCTTTCTTGTTTTTGTAAATTTGATTAGTTCATCGTTCTTGATTCAGCCTATTATGAATGAAACATGTTTGCAATGACAATTAGAGATTATAGTTACTCATGCGATGCTTAATTAGCTAGGAGTTTATAATGGTTTAACTTGCGTGCCAACATGCTTTTAAAATGTTTGTGATGTAGTATGATAGGATGGTATCCTCCTTTGAATGATTCGAGTGGCTTGACTTGGCACATGTTCACGCATGTAGTTGAAACAAAATCAACATAGCCTCCATGATATTTATGTTCATGGTGATTTAAATCCTACTCATGCTTGCACTCAATGTTGGTTAATCTCAATGCATGTTTATGACTGTTGTCGCTCTCTAGTTGGTCGCTCCTCAATCTTTTCCTAGCCCTTACTTGTACTAAGCGGGAATACTGCTTCTGCATCCACCTCCATAAACCCAAAGTTGTTCCACATGAGTCCATCATACCTACCTATATGCGGTATTTACCTGTGGTTCCAAGTAAATTTGCATGTGCCGAACCCTAAACCTTCAAATGATAATCTGTTTTGTATGCCCGAATCGCTCATGTAGCGACTAGGGGTTGTCAGTATCTGATGTCGCTTGAAGCTACGTCGGTATTTCCCCAAAGAGGAAGGGACGATGCAGCACAACGGCGGTAGGTATTTCCCTCAGATATGAAACCAAGGTTATCGAACCAGTAAGAGAACCAAGCAACACAACGTAATCAGCACCTACACACAAATAACAACTACTCGCAACCTGACGTGTAAAAGGGGTCGTCAATCCCTTTCAGGTAGCGGCGCCTCAAGATAGGCAAACCGACGTGAGATAAAATTGTAGTAGATTGATAGATCGAACACCAAATAAAATAAATAAGAATAAATTGCAGCAAGGTATTTTGGTATTTTTGGTTTAATAGATCTGAAAACAAATACAATGGAAAAGTATATCGAAAAGGCAAATATACGAGAAAGAGACCTGGGGGCCGTGGGTTTCACTAGTGGCTTCTCTCGAGAAAAATAGCAGATGGTGGGTGAACAAATTACTGTTGGGAAATTGATGGAACTTCAAATATTCATGAAGATATCCTGGAAATAATCATTATATAGGCATCACGTCCAATATTAGTAGATCGACTCCTGCCTGCATCTACTACTATTACTCCACACATCGACCGCTATCCAGCATGCATCTAGTGTATTAAGTTCATCGAGAAACGGAGTAATGCAATAAGAACGATGACATGATGCACCACAAAAAAAGACACATCCGTGACATTTTCGGCCGAATGAAAAACAATTTGTCATACTTATACACTTCTATGATGATAATTGTGACAAAACCCGGTATCATCACATATGTGGTGGGCTCCTACTTCTATGACAAAAAATCATGACAGAAAATGGGCTTTTCATCCTGGGCGGGCCGGAGACGCAGCTGCATGACATTCTTTGGGCCATCCATGATGGAAAAAACCGTGGAAGAAGCGAGGCCGAAGAAAATATCGGGGAGTTCCCGGTTACTGTGGGTGGTCGGAGGCCAAGTGATGTGTGTTTCTCTCATACACGTACGCGTGTGGGTGCGAGGCGTTGGGCTCTAACTGAACCCGAGCGAGGCGTTCTCATACTGAACCCGAGCGATTACACAGCATGCTACGTGTTACTGAACCCGAGCGATCGATCGATGCCTTTTAACTGAACACAATCAAGCGATTGCTTCGCTACTGCTGCTAACTGAAGCCGATCGATGCTACCTCTGGATGAACAGTGAGCGTTGTTGGGGGGTTGGACGAACAGTTTCCGGTGGGCGTGATGTAGGGTAGGAACCCTAACCGGCCGATCTTTCACGAAAGGAGCGGATACCGCAATGAACATGAAGAACATGAGGAGGGAAACAAGGGGAAAAACATGAGGGGAACACGAGAGAACACTCAAACCAATAAGAATGATTACACAAGTGCTAGATCCTCGAAACATGATAGGAGATACAAGATCCAAAGTCAACAACAGACAATACAAAGGTAACTGGTCTTCTCCGCAAGGAGGTCTTGATGTTCTTCTCCGCAAGGAGGTCTTGAATCCAAAGGGATCTTCTCCGAAGAGGGGTCGCGGTCTCTCTCATGGAGTAGATCCGATGTGGATGAGCAATGCTCTATCTCTAAAACGAGCTAAACCAATGCTAACACTAGAAAGGAGGTGGAGGTGGTATATTTATAGTCTTAGACACGAAGGGGTAAGTGAGGGAGGGGTACAAGGCCAAAGGCCCACGGCTGCGCACAGGCAGGTACCGGACGACTGGTGGGGGTTGGACGTCCGGTGGCTCAGGACTGTCCGGACGTCCGGCGCGCGTCGGATGTCCGTTGATTCTTCTAGGGTGTAGTGGCACCGGTCATCTGGTCGACGTGGTCGTCCGGGCGCTGGGACTCGTCGGACGTCCGGTATTCGTCGGGCGTCCGGCCGCTGTAGCACCCGTCTCCTAGAGTTCTTTTGGCTGTTTGGGCTGCGTCAGGTACCGGATGTACAGTGGCGTCCGGATGTCCGGTGGATGTAGCTTGTAGTAGCTCCGCTTCTTCCGTCTTCTCTTCCATGCTTCCGTCGCGGATGGTGTAGTTGTACACTTGCACTCGCACTCCTCCTCATTGTCTGTACCGTTCCGACAATACCTATGCATGCACACGAGTGGAGTGTCACGTAGTATACCATCCTCGAAGGGGTCAAGTGAGCACGTGTAAAGGAGATGATTCACCTTTGTGTATGTGAAGTAGATGTCGCACGTGTCACTCACCGAACGAACTCTTGACATGGTGATGTCCATAGGATGCTCCGCATCATCTCCCCTCCCTTGGGAAAGATCCGACCTTGGATCGAAAACCAAAGCACCATGGGAAAGAGATGGTTTCGCTGTGTAAAAGTGGACATTCACCAAGTAGTCATCATCTTCAAGCTTGAAGTGGGCACTCTCCAATGTCGCACCGTCTAGTGATTCCTTCAAAATGAGCAAGGACAACAAACACTTGGAAAAACAAATGTGGTTAGCGTTAGTGCAAAACCAAGCATTCAAGAGGTGATTCACCAAACAAGTGTCGTCATCATGCAAAGCATATGGTTTGACAAAGGATTGTGACATGGCATATAAGCACATAAATTGAGCACAAGCAAAGATATCACGGGGACAAGCCTGTAAATGTGAGGTAGTGATGAAAATATGTTGGACAAGTGAATAAGCATCTAACTCAAGATCATAGCAAACATGGGCAAAGAGCTCAATGAAAGGTCTATGGTACGCATAGGAATCATTCACAGCACCAAAAGAAATGAAGTGTCTAAACACAAGGGTCGAGTGCAAGACAATCCAAGGATAACATGCATAGGGTGTAGTGAAGATAGTGTGGCACTCAACACAATAGAAAGAGCTATTGTTCATCATGTGTGAGGCAATCAAGGCAAGCATGTAGCAATCAATGGGACATGGCATATGTGAAGAAACGACATTGTTGCAACCAAACATGTGAGAGGAGCAAGTAATCCAAGCATTGGATGCAACACACAAGGCATATATATCATGATGCATGGAATGGTGAAAATGACAAGTCGAAGCAAGATCTCTAACAATTGTGCAATCAAGTGGTCCAAGTCTCATGGTGCAAGCAACACAAGTAGTATGATCCACAGTATTCATGCTCATGGTTGTGGGATTCTCAAAAGAGAATGATATTACCTTGAAAGCATGCCCTTGTGCGTCCTTCACAATGCCGAAGCACAAGCAAGTATGATGTAGAAGTGTCATGGTAGAAGGTGGCTCACTCTCAAGAGCTCGGATTATCAAGTCACATGACGTGGAAGTTGACACAAAGTCTAAGTATCCTACACATGCACAAAACAAAGCAAAGAACATATGCGCATGGTAGATAAACACATCATACATCATGATGGTTCTCTTCTCTTGCACATAACCATTAGAAGCACAAGTGCATAATAATATGATACAACAATGTATATATTCATGACACTAGGTATATGGTACAAAGAGGCAAGACAAGCATGATTCACAAGAAAAATGTCAAAATCTCCAATCATATGTGAGAATGCTATGGGGGAAAACTCATTATCAAGACTAGAATCACTGTTGCACTCAATACATGGCAAATCGTCTAACATGAGAGTGGCAACACATGGAGATATATGACAAGATGCAATAACAATCATGTGTAAAGCATGTAGATGGTTGTCATCAACCGCATGAAATGAGAAAGTATGAATCATTGGTGATGCAACATAAGCAAGCATAGTAATCAAGGCGTGTAAACTAGTGGAGCGAAGATGCAACACACTAGAGGAAATCATGGCAATCATGTCATGTGAGCAAATAATAGGAAAATGCAATGCACATGACATATCACAAGCACAAGCACAAAGCAAGATCATAATATCATCGTAGGCATGGGGCACAAAGCAAAGATGACAATGACAAGTGATATCTCCACCAAGCTTGCAACTACACATTGATCCGGAGCATCCTACGATCATCCCCATGTACACTCGAGCATACACCATTGGACCTAAGGTGAACTCGCTCCTTTACGAATCTTCCATTTTTGCATGTAAGACATGGATGCTACTTCAAGAGCGGACCTTGTGCATACTCAGGCACACCCGAGGAGACCAGGGAGAGCCCAAGGACCAAGGCCAAGCATGCACGGAAGCGAAGGAAGGAGAAGGAAGAAGAGCCAGCTACTACAACGGCCGGATATCCGGCCCTTGCCCCAGAAATCTGGCATCGGCTATCCACAGAACACCGGAAAGGACGAGCGGAGCCCGGACATCTGGACATCACCCCGGAAATCCGGCTCCTCCTGAAGTCCCGGACATCCGGCCCCTGCCCAGAAATTTGGCCCCTCCATCACCGAATGCAACTGGAAGACCCAGGCCAACACGGACATCCGGCCTCCCAGCCCGGACATCCGGCCCATCGCGAAGCCCCGAACATCCCGCCCCCAGCCCGGACATCCGGCGCCTGTGTGCGCACAGTGAACGGGCCAAGGGCCCATGTATCCCCCCTCTCACTTACCCCTTCATGGACTAACACTATATATAGACACCCCCTCCTCCTCCTGGTTAGGGTTAGCATTGGTTTATCTGTATTTAGAGACAGAGCATTGCTCATCCACATCGGATCTACTCCACGAGAGAGACTGCGGCCTCTACGGAGAAGATCCCTTTCGATTCAAGACCTCCTTGCGGAGAAGAACTTCAAGACCTCCTCACAGAGAAGACCGGTTACCTCTTGTATCATACGTTGTTGACTTTGGATCTTGTATCTCCCTTTGTGTTCATGGATCTAGCACATGTGTGATCATACTTGTTGGTTTGAGTGTTCTCTTGTGTTCCCCTCATGATTTTCCCCTCGTTTCCCTCCTCGTGTTCTTCGTGTTCATCACAGGATCTGCTCCTTTAGTGAAAGATCGGCCATATAGGGTTTGACCCTACATCATCTTGGTATCATGAGCCACGTTGCTCACGATTTTGGAGCCTCCCCTCTTCGTTTTCTAGCCTAATTTTGTTGTGTTCTGGGGGGGGGGGGGGGGGGGGGGGGGGGGGGGGGGGGGGGGGGGGGGGGGGGGGGGGGGGGGGGGGGGGGGGGGGGGGGGGGGGGGGGGGGGGGGGGGGGGGGGGGGGGGGGGGGGGGGGGGGGGGGGGGGGGGGGGGGGGGGGGGGGGGGGGGGGGGGGGGGGGGGGGGGGGGGGGGGGGGGGGGGGGGGGGGGGGGGGGGGGGGGGGGGGGGGGGGGGGGGGGGGGGGGGGGGGGGGGGGGGGGGGGGGGGGGGGGGGGGGGGGGGGGGGGGGGGGGGGGGGGGGGGGGGGGGGGGGGGGGGGGGGGGGGGGGGGGGGGGGGGGGGGGGGGGGGGGGGGGGGGGGGGGGGGGGGGGGGGGGGGGGGGGGGGGGGGGGGGGGGGGGGGGGGGGGGGGGGGGGGGGGGGGGGGGGGGGGGGGGGGGGGGGGGGGGGGGGGGGGGGGGGGGGGGGGGGGGGGGGGGGGGGGGGGGGGGGGGGGGGGGGGGGGGGGGGGGGGGGGGGGGGGGGGGGGGGGGGGGGGGGGGGGGGGGGGGGGGGGGGGGGGGGGGGGGGGGGGGGGGGGGGGGGGGGGGGGGGGGGGGGGGGGGGGGGGGGGGGGGGGGGGGGGGGGGGGGGGGGGGGGGGGGGGGGGGGGGGGGGGGGGGGGGGGGGGGGGGGGGGGGGGGGGGGGGGGGGGGGGGGGGGGGGGGGGGGGGGGGGGGGGGGGGGGGGGGGGGGGGGGGGGGGGGGGGGGGGGGGGGGGGGGGGGGGGGGGGGGGGGGGGGGGGGGGGGGGGGGGGGGGGGGGGGGGGGGGGGGGGGGGGGGGGGGGGGGGGGGGGGGGGGGGGGGGGGGGGGGGGGGGGGGGGGGGGGGGGGGGGGGGGGGGGGGGGGGGGGGGGGGGGGGGGGGGGGGGGGGGGGGGGGGGGGGGGGGGGGGGGGGGGGGGGGGGGGGGGGGGGGGGGGGGGGGGGGGGGGGGGGGGGGGGGGGGGGGGGGGGGGGGGGGGGGGGGGGGGGGGGGGGGGGGGGGGGGGGGGGGGGGGGGGGGGGGGGGGGGGGGGGGGGGGGGGGGGGGGGGGGGGGGGGGGGGGGGGGGGGGGGGGGGGGGGGGGGGGGGGGGGGGGGGGGGGGGGGGGGGGGGGGGGGGGGGGGGGGGGGGGGGGGGGGGGGGGGGGGGGGGGGGGGGGGGGGGGGGGGGGGGGGGGGGGGGGGGGGGGGGGGGGGGGGGGGGGGGGGGGGGGGGGGGGGGGGGGGGGGGGGGGGGGGGGGGGGGGGGGGGGGGGGGGGGGGGGGGGGGGGGGGGGGGGGGGGGGGGGGGGGGGGGGGGGGGGGGGGGGGGGGGGGGGGGGGGGGGGGGGGGGGGGGGGGGGGGGGGGGGGGGGGGGGGGGGGGGGGGGGGGGGGGGGGGGGGGGGGGGGGGGGGGGGGGGGGGGGGGGGGGGGGGGGGGGGGGGGGGGGGGGGGGGGACGGAAAAACCGCGAACTCAAAATCTCAAATGTCAAATGGTGGTAGCGGGAATGCGGTGGTGGTTGCGGAAGCTCAATGGGATTACGGAAATGGCAATGATGGGTTGTGGAGTACGCAATGCGGAAGTGGAGGATAAGGTTGGCTATACACGGTGTCGGAGTTGGAAGAACGGTCCCTAAGTAGCCTAAACACCTTAGGAGACACAACTCACAACACAAACAAAATTGGGTTAAGTCGGGGTGGAAGAAGTGTATGGTTGCTGAGCCTATGCGGAAGTTATGGTGGTGGTGGTGGTTGATGAAGAAGCAACCATCCCTTAGTAGCCTAGACACCTTAGGACACTCAAATCACTCCTCAAGCAACCACTAATGTGATGGGGAACAAAATTGGTTAGGTTGCGGAAGTCAGTGGCGGTTATGCGGAGGTTGTGGTGGAAGCCCTAGGCAAAGATGCCAAAGTTCCAAAAAAATTATGGAGTCAAATGGTGTTGGTAGTATTTTTGTTGGAAGGGGGATGTCAAGAGCATCAAAATGAGCTAAAGAAAGTCAAAAACGGACTTCGGATGAATTAGTTATGCACCAAACGGTGAAACAGGAAAAGCTGAAATCCCAGGGGTCGGACATCCGGGGCTCGGGCCGCATATCCGGGACCTGATGTCCAGAACCGCGCGCGAAATGCGCTCCAGGAGCCGGATGTCCGGGCTAATGGCCGGATTTCCGGGGCGGCCGGATGTCCGGGGCTCAGGCCGGATGTCCGGGCTCCAAATCCGAAGATGAACTCGAGGAACTCGATTTGGGGGCGGAAATTGATGATTTCAAGGTCAAAATTGGAGAGATTTCGTGGATGGAAAGTGGGGAAACTTGGGGAAATACTAGATCCACTCGAAACCAAGCAAATCCATGGATCAAATCCAACAAAACATCATCACACCAACAAATCACAAAAAAAAATTGGGGCTATTTTTGGTGGGGATTTTCGAAATTGGGGAAGAACACAACAAAATTAGTCTAGAAAACACAACGGGGAGGCTCCGAAATCGTGATCAACCTAAGCTCTGATCCAAGATGATGTAGGGTAGAACCCTAATCGCCCGATCTTTCATGAAAGGAGCGGATCCCGCGAAGAACACGAGGAACACGAGGGGAAAACGAGGGGAAACACGAGAGAATCACTCAACCAACAAGAAATAGTCACACGTGTGCTAGATCCTCGAGTACATAAAGTAAGATACACGATCCACAATCAACTAGGGACGATACATGGTAACCGGTTCTTCTCCATGAGGAGGTCTTGATGTTCTTCCCTAAAGAGGGGTCTTGAATCCGCTTGGGGGATCTTCTCCGGTGGAGTCTCAAATCTCCAAGGAGAAGGTAACCAAGTGGATGAGCAAAGCTCTCACACAAAATATGAGCTAATCCTTTGCTAACCCTAACTAGGAGGAGGTGGGGGTCTATATATAGTGCTAGTGTAAGTTGGGGCGAAGGGGTACATGGGCTTTCGGCCGGGATACACTGCGCGTAGGCAGGAGGGGCCAGATGTCCGGGCGACGGGCCAGATGTCCGGGGCTTCATGACGGGCCGGATGTCCGGGCAGGGGTGGCCGGATGTCCGGGCTGGCGTGGATGCGTTATGTGCTCTCTGGATAGGCGGGGCCTGATTTCCGGGTGAAGAGGCCGGATTTCCGGGGCTTCGGGAGGAGCCGGATGTCCGGGGCATGGGGCCGGATGCCCGGGCTGACGGGGCTCAGCTTCGGGTGCCTTCTGTGATGGGCGCCGGATTTCCGGGGGTCAGGCCGGATGTCCGGGCTGGTCTGGATGTCCGGGCTGGGGCCGGATGTCCGGGGCCTGTAGCAGTTGTCTCTTCTTCCTTCTCCTTCCTTTGCTTCCGCGCACGCTTGGCCTTGGTCCTTGGGCTCTCCATGGTCTCCTCGGGTGTACCTGAGGATGCACAAGGTCCGCGCTTGAAGTAGCATCCATGTCTTACATGCGGAAAGGGAAGATTCGGAAAGGAGCGAGTTCACCTTAGATCCAATGGCGTAGGCTCGAGTGTACATGGGGATGATCGTCGGATGCTCTGCATCAGAGTTCTAGGCAAACCAAGTACGAAGTCCATGCTAATGTCTTCCCATGGTTGGTATGGAATCGGTAGAGGCATATAAAGGCCATGAGATTGAGCTTTGCACTTAGGTTTGCGGCATGTCGAACATCGGTTGGTGAAGCGATTGACGTCCCGAAACATCTTTGGCCAAAAGTAGCTCTTCGAGAGCGTGGCGAACGTCTTGTCGCGTCCGAAATGTCCCATTAAGCCCCCTCAATGTGATTCCTGCAAAAGCAACAAACGAAGGGACGACTTGGGGATGCAAAGTTTGTTAGCTCTCATAAGATATCCGTCTTTGATGTAATAGCGTTCCCAAGATGTATTCGACAAACACTTGACATATGGAATGGCAAAAGTTTCATCTTGCTCATACAATTCTTTGATATGCTCGAAGCCAATGACATCTAACTCAAGTTGTGTGACTAGCATGCATATGCGGGAAAGAGCATCCGCTACGATGTTTTCTTTACCCTTGATGTACTTGATGACATAGGGAAAAGACTCAATGAATTCACTCCATTTAGCATGACGCTTGTTCAACTTAGTTTGACCCTTAAGATACTTGAGAGTCTCATGATCGGTATGAATCATAAACTCATGGGGACGAAGGTAGTGTTCCCATTCATGCAAAACGCGGACTAAAGCATATAGCGCATTGTCATAGATGGGATAATTGAGTTGCGCTCTAGAAAGTTTCTCACTAAAGTAAGCTATGTGATAGAGGCAAAGGTGTCCCGTCTTTCGATGAGATGGTGGCTATCGTTTTGGAGGAAATCGACTTTGACGATTCGACTATGAACGTGCGAGGACGTCGCGCCTTAGCAATCACTAAACCAACTCCGAGAGGTTATTGACCACGCCGGAGCACGATCAACCTGACCACGAAGGTCTGTTTCCTGCAGGCAAACGAAGAACAAGCAAGAAACTAAGATTGCAATCTGGATATTGCAAATATAGGAGGAAAGCATTATTGATCAAGGTGGGGTTCTGTGACGCCTTGGTCTGGTCGTTCAACACAAACGAAGTACGCAAAGTTGCAACTATGGCGAACTTTTGATCTAAACAAAAACCAAAGACTAAACGGTGCCCTAAGGGCTATATATATGGAGGAAGAGGGGGGAATTTCGTGGCCCTTGGGGAAGGGGTCCGAAACCAACCCTATCTCTTGTTTCCCCACACATACGAACTCTAAAAACAGGCTATACTTATGTATTTCGAAATTACATGGGCCTGGCCCAATAATAAGGTGCCGCGGCACCTAGAATGGCCTCTGGACGAAGTTTATGAAGTGCCATCTTGTATATTTCTTCCAAGTCTTCATGCACTCATTATGGTGGCTTCAATGTCCTGAAATCATCACTTGTAACTCTGTTCTTGTTCCCCTTGCGCATGCCATCAACTCCATGCTTGTTCTTGCTCCAATGTTCATCACTCTTATCCATGCCAGGCCGTTCATTTGTAAGCAAAACAAATGTATCCAATTTAGGCAGCATCATATTCTCATGACCATTAGAATCATTACAAAGAAACGAAAGTACCTGATAATTTAATTGGCGTGCGCGAGCTTTAGTAATTGGTCCAGTATAGGTAGTAGTATGGGTTGTGGGTGTAACAAAGGTATTGATGTCCTCATCATCCTCCCTTTCTTGAAATGAAGTCGTCCTCGATGGAAGCTCATCTTCCTCACCCAAATAAGGCTTCAAATCTGCAATGTTAAAAGTGGGACTAACCCCAAAATCTGCAGGCAGCTCAAGTTTATATGCATTATCATTTATTTTCTCTAACACCTTAAAAGGACGATCAACACGCGGCATTAGCTTTGATTTGCACAAATTAGGAAATCTATCCTTACGCAAATGTAACCAAACAAGATCTCCAGGTGCAAACACATCATTTTTTCTACCCTTATCTCCGGCAAGTTTATATTTAGCATTCATACGCTCAATGTTTTCCTTAGTTAACTCATGCATTTTTTAAAATCAATTCAGCACATTCTTTAGCATCAAAATTAACCTTCTCCGAAGATGGAAGAGGCAACAAATCAATAGGTGCAAGAGGTAGGAAACCATACGCAATTTCAAAATGGCACATCTTAGTAGTAGAATGCAACGAACGATTATAAGCAAATTCAATATGAGGCAAGCATTCTTCCCCATTTTCTTATTATTCTTCAAAACAGCCCTCAGCATAGTAGACAATGTTCTATTGACTACTTCAGTTTGACCATCCGTTTGGGGGTGACAAGTAGTACTAAAAAGCAGTTTAGTCCCCAACTTAGCCCATAAACATCTCCAAAAGTGGCTTTTATGACATGGTATATAGTGTGCCATTTTCGAGAATCTATCCACGACAGCAAATATGCTATCCCTCCCCTTCTTTGTTCGAGGCAACAAATATGCTATCCTCCCAGGGAAAACTAGGCACAGGCACCGAGTCATGGGTCCGGTAGGCACTTGATGAGACGATGGTTGGTCCATGGGGATGACCTTGGGATGCTCCGCATCATATATCCTCCCAAGTAACACTAGGCACAGGCAAAGGCATATATAACCCATGATGATTGAGTCGTGACTTAGCTTTTTGACATGTAGTGCAGCGAGCAACAAAACGGTCAACATCCCATCTCATCTTTGGCCAAAAGAAATGTGTAGCAAGTACGTCCTCCGTCTTCTTCACGCCAAAGTGTCCCATTAATCCTCCTCCATGCACCTCCTGCAACAACAAAAGACGAACAGAGCTAGCAGGAATGCATAGCTTGTTAGCAGGGAACACAAAGCCATCATTAATAACGAACTTGTTCCATATTCTTCCTTCTTTACAATTCTGCATTACATCTTTAAAATCAGCATCATGCACATATTGATCTTTGATGGTCTCCAAACCAAAAATTTTGAAGTCAAGTTGTGAAAGCATAGTATAGCGATGAGACAAAGCATCAACATTAACATTTTCTTTACCCTTCTTGTGTTTAATGACATAAGGGAAAGTCTCAATGAATTCAACCCATTTAGCATGTCTACGATTCAGTTTAGCTTGACTTTTAATATGTTTCAAAGATTCATGATCAGAATGTATAACAAATTCTTTGGGCCATAAATAATGTTGCCATGTCTCTAAAGTCCGAACAAGAGCATATAATTCTTTATCATAAGTAGAATAGTTCAGACTAGGCCTACTCAATTTTTCAGAAAAGTATGCAACAGGTTTGCCATCTTGAAATAACACACCTCCTAATCCAATTCCACTA
>JAAAWM010009725.1:0-27338 GCA_036873465.1 Thinopyrum obtusiflorum
GGGGTTTATATCATATTGCTTGAGTTTATCCCTCTACGTCATGTCATCTTGCCTAATGCATTACTCTGTTCTTATGAACTTAATACTCTAGATGCATGCTGGATAGCGGTCGATGTGTGGAGTAATAGTAGTAGATGCAGAATCGTTTCGGTCTACTTGACACGGACGTGATGCCTATATACATGATCATGCCTAGATATTCTCATAATTATACGCTTTTCTATCAATTGCTCGACAGTAATTTGTTCACCCACCGTAAATTATGCTATCTTGAGAGAAGCCACTAGTGAAACCTATGCCCTCGGGTCTATCTTCCATTATATTAATCTCCCGCCAACGTGCTATTTCTATCGCCGTTTATTTTGCAATCTTTACTTTTCAATCTATACAACAAAAATACCAAAAATATTTATCTTATTATCTCTATCAGATCTCACTTTTGCAAGTGGCCGTGAAGGGATTGACAACCCCTTTATCGTGTTGGTTGCAAGGTTCTTATTTGTTTGTGCAGGTACGAGGGACTTGCGTGTAGTCTCCTACTGGATTGATACCTTGGTTCTCAAAAACTGAGGGAAATACTTACGCTACTTTGTTGCATCACCCTTTCCTCTTCAAGGGAAAACTAACACATGCTCAAGAGGTAGCAAGAAGGATTTCTGGCGCCGTTGCCGGGGAGATCTACGCACAAGTCAAGACATACCAAGTACCCATCACAAACTCTTATCCCTCGCATTACATTATTTGCCATTTGCCTCTCGTTTTCCTCTCCCCCACTTCACCCTTGCCGTTTTATTCGCCTTCTTCCCATATGTCTTTTTGTTTGTGTTTCCATGTACCTTCTATTTGCTTGCATCTTTGCTTGCTAAAAATCTATTGATATGGACCCACTTAAAGTGTTCTACTTGGATCATCTTCGATCCTTATGCACTCGTGCTGAAACCCCAACTAGCCTAGTTGATGGGAAATCTTTAGATGAGCATGGGGGGGGGGGGGGGGGGGGGGGGGGGGGGGGGGGGGGGGGGGGGGGGGGGGGGGGGGGGGGGGGGGGGGGGGGGGGGGGGGGGGGGGGGGGGGGGGGGGGGGGGGGGGGGGGGGGGGGGGGGGGGGGGGGGGGGGGGGGGGGGGGGGGGGGGGGGGGGGGGGGGGGGGGGGGGGGGGGGGGGGGGGGGGGGGGGGGGGGGGGGGGGGGGGGGGGGGGGGGGGGGGGGGGGGGGGGGGGGGGGGGGGGGGGGGGGGGGGGGGGGGGGGGGGGGGGGGGGGGGGGGGGGGGGGGGGGGGGGGGGGGGGGGGGGGGGGGGGGGGGGGGGGGGGGGGGGGGGGGGGGGGGGGGGGGGGGGGGGGGGGGGGGGGGGGGGGGGGGGGGGGGGGGGGGGGGGGGGGGGGGGGGGGGGGGGGGGGGGGGGGGGGGGGGGGGGGGGGGGGGGGGGGGGGGGGGGGGGGGGGGGGGGGGGGGGGGGGGGGGGGGGGGGGGGGGGGGGGGGGGGGGGGGGGGGGGGGGGGGGGGGGGGGGGGGGGGGGGGGGGGGGGGGGGGGGGGGGGGGGGGGGGGGGGGGGGGGGGGGGGGGGGGGGGGGGGGGGGGGGGGGGGGGGGGGGGGGGGGGGGGGGGGGGGGGGGGGGGGGGGGGGGGGGGGGGGGGGGGGGGGGGGGGGGGGGGGGGGGGGGGGGGGGGGGGGGGGGGGGGGGGGGGGGGGGGGGGGGGGGGGGGGGGGGGGGGGGGGGGGGGGGGGGGGGGGGGGGGGGGGGGGGGGGGGGGGGGGGGGGGGGGGGGGGGGGGGGGGGGGGGGGGGGGGGGGGGGGGGGGGGGGGGGGGGGGGGGGGGGGGGGGGGGGGGGGGGGGGGGGGGGGGGGGGGGGGGGGGGGGGGGGGGGGGGGGGGGGGGGGGGGGGGGGGGGGGGGGGGGGGGGGGGGGGGGGGGGGGGGGGGGGGGGGGGGGGGGGGGGGGGGGGGGGGGGGGGGGGGGGGGGGGGGGGGGGGGGGGGGGGGGGGGGGGGGGGGGGGGGGGGGGGGGGGGGGGGGGGGGGGGGGGGGGGGGGGGGGGGGGGGGGGGGGGGGGGGGGGGGGGGGGGGGGGGGGGGGGGGGGGGGGGGGGGGGGGGGGGGGGGGGGGGGGGGGGGGGGGGGGGGGGGGGGGGGGGGGGGGGGGGGGGGGGGGGGGGGGGGGGGGGGGGGGGGGGGGGGGGGGGGGGGGGGGGGGGGGGGGGGGGGGGGGGGGGGGGGGGGGGGGGGGGGGGGGGGGGGGGGGGGGGGGGGGGGGGGGGGGGGGGGGGGGGGGGGGGGGGGGGGGGGGGGGGGGGGGGGGGGGGGGGGGGGGGGGGGGGGGGGGGGGGGGGGGGGGGGGGGGGGGGGGGGGGGGGGGGGGGGGGGGGGGGGGGGGGGGGGGGGGGGGGGGGGGGGGGGGGGGGGGGGGGGGGGGGGGGGGGGGGGGGGGGGGGGGGGGGGGGGGGGGGGGGGGGGGGGGGGGGGGGGGGGGGGGGGGGGGGGGGGGGGGGGGGGGGGGGGGGGGGGGGGGGGGGGGGGGGGGGGGGGGGGGGGGGGGGGGGGGGGGGGGGGGGGGGGGGGGGGGGGGGGGGGGGGGGGGGGGGGGGGGGGGGGGGGGGGGGGGGGGGGGGGGGGGGGGGGGGGGGGGGGGGGGGGGGGGGGGGGGGGGGGGGGGGGGGGGGGGGGGGGGGGGGGGGGGGGGGGGGGGGGGGGGGGGGGGGGGGGGGGGGGGGGGGGGGGGGGGGGGGGGGGGGGGGGGGGGGGGGGGGGGGGGGGGGGGGGGGGGGGGGGGGGGGGGGGGGGGGGGGGGGGGGGGGGGGGGGGGGGGGGGGGGGGGGGGGGGGGGGGGGGGGGGGGGGGGGGGGGGGGGGGGGGGGGGGGGGGGGGGGGGGGGGGGGGGGGGGGGGGGGGGGGGGGGGGGGGGGGGGGGGGGGGGGGGGGGGGGGGGGGGGGGGGGGGGGGGGGGGGGGGGGGGGGGGGGGGGGGGGGGGGGGGGGGGGGGGGGGGGGGGGGGGGGGGGGGGGGGGGGGGGGGGGGGGGGGGGGGGGGGGGGGGGGGGGGGGGGGGGGGGGGGGGGGGGGGGGGGGGGGGGGGGGGGGGGGGGGGGGGGGGGGGGGGGGGGGGGGGGGGGGGGGGGGGGGGGGGGGGGGGGGGGGGGGGGGGGGGGGGGGGGGGGGGGGGGGGGGGGGGGGGGGGGGGGGGGGGGGGGGGGGGGGGGGGGGGGGGGGGGGGGGGGGGGGGGGGGGGGGGGGGGGGGGGGGGGGGGGGGGGGGGGGGGGGGGGGGGGGGGGGGGGGGGGGGGGGGGGGGGGGGGGGGGGGGGGGGGGGGGGGGGGGGGGGGGGGGGGGGGGGGGGGGGGGGGGGGGGGGGGGGGGGGGGGGGGGGGGGGGGGGGGGGGGGGGGGGGGGGGGGGGGGGGGGGGGGGGGGGGGGGGGGGGGGGGGGGGGGGGGGGGGGGGGGGGGGGGGGGGGGGGGGGGGGGGGGGGGGGGGGGGGGGGGGGGGGGGGGGGGGGGGGGGGGGGGGGGGGGGGGGGGGGGGGGGGGGGGGGGGGGGGGGGGGGGGGGGGGGGGGGGGGGGGGGGGGGGGGGGGGGGGGGGGGGGGGGGGGGGGGGGGGGGGGGGGGGGGGGGGGGGGGGGGGGGGGGGGGGGGGGGGGGGGGGGGGGGGGGGGGGGGGGGGGGGGGGGGGGGGGGGGGGGGGGGGGGGGGGGGGGGGGGGGGGGGGGGGGGGGGGGGGGGGGGGGGGGGGGGGGGGGGGGGGGGGGGGGGGGGGGGGGGGGGGGGGGGGGGGGGGGGGGGGGGGGGGGGGGGGGGGGGGGGGGGGGGGGGGGGGGGGGGGGGGGGGGGGGGGGGGGGGGGGGGGGGGGGGGGGGGGGGGGGGGGGGGGGGGGGGGGGGGGGGGGGGGGGGGGGGGGGGGGGGGGGGGGGGGGGGGGGGGGGGGGGGGGGGGGGGGGGGGGGGGGGGGGGGGGGGGGGGGGGGGGGGGGGGGGGGGGGGGGGGGGGGGGGGGGGGGGGGGGGGGGGGGGGGGGGGGGGGGGGGGGGGGGGGGGGGGGGGGGGGGGGGGGGGGGGGGGGGGGGGGGGGGGGGGGGGGGGGGGGGGGGGGGGGGGGGGGGGGGGGGGGGGGGGGGGGGGGGGGGGGGGGGGGGGGGGGGGGGGGGGGGGGGGGGGGGGGGGGGGGGGGGGGGGGGGGGGGGGGGGGGGGGGGGGGGGGGGGGGGGGGGGGGGGGGGGGGGGGGGGGGGGGGGGGGGGGGGGGGGGGGGGGGGGGGGGGGGGGGGGGGGGGGGGGGGGGGGGGGGGGGGGGGGGGGGGGGGGGGGGGGGGGGGGGGGGGGGGGGGGGGGGGGGGGGGGGGGGGGGGGGGGGGGGGGGGGGGGGGGGGGGGGGGGGGGGGGGGGGGGGGGGGGGGGGGGGGGGGGGGGGGGGGGGGGGGGGGGGGGGGGGGGGGGGGGGGGGGGGGGGGGGGGGGGGGGGGGGGGGGGGGGGGGGGGGGGGGGGGGGGGGGGGGGGGGGGGGGGGGGGGGGGGGGGGGGGGGGGGGGGGGGGGGGGGGGGGGGGGGGGGGGGGGGGGGGGGGGGGGGGGGGGGGGGGGGGGGGGGGGGGGGGGGGGGGGGGGGGGGGGGGGGGGGGGGGGGGGGGGGGGGGGGGGGGGGGGGGGGGGGGGGGGGGGGGGGGGGGGGGGGGGGGGGGGGGGGGGGGGGGGGGGGGGGGGGGGGGGGGGGGGGGGGGGGGGGGGGGGGGGGGGGGGGGGGGGGGGGGGGGGGGGGGGGGGGGGGGGGGGGGGGGGGGGGGGGGGGGGGGGGGGGGGGGGGGGGGGGGGGGGGGGGGGGGGGGGGGGGGGGGGGGGGGGGGGGGGGGGGGGGGGGGGGGGGGGGGGGGGGGGGGGGGGGGGGGGGGGGGGGGGGGGGGGGGGGGGGGGGGGGGGGGGGGGGGGGGGGGGGGGGGGGGGGGGGGGGGGGGGGGGGGGGGGGGGGGGGGGGGGGGGGGGGGGGGGGGGGGGGGGGGGGGGGGGGGGGGGGGGGGGGGGGGGGGGGGGGGGGGGGGGGGGGGGGGGGGGGGGGGGGGGGGGGGGGGGGGGGGGGGGGGGGGGGGGGGGGGGGGGGGGGGGGGGGGGGGGGGGGGGGGGGGGGGGGGGGGGGGGGGGGGGGGGGGGGGGGGGGGGGGGGGGGGGGGGGGGGGGGGGGGGGGGGGGGGGGGGGGGGGGGGGGGGGGGGGGGGGGGGGGGGGGGGGGGGGGGGGGGGGGGGGGGGGGGGGGGGGGGGGGGGGGGGGGGGGGGGGGGGGGGGGGGGGGGGGGGGGGGGGGGGGGGGGGGGGGGGGGGGGGGGGGGGGGGGGGGGGGGGGGGGGGGGGGGGGGGGGGGGGGGGGGGGGGGGGGGGGGGGGGGGGGGGGGGGGGGGGGGGGGGGGGGGGGGGGGGGGGGGGGGGGGGGGGGGGGGGGGGGGGGGGGGGGGCCTTCGCAGAGGGAAGCAGGGATTTGTAGAGGTGCCAGAGCTCGATTTTAAAGAAGAGATAAATAATATTTTGAGCGGCATACTTTCATTGTCAACATAACAACCGAGAGATCTCGATATCTTCCATGCTACACACATTATAGGCGGTTCCCAAACAGAATGGTAAAGTTTATACTCCCCCTCCACCAACAAGCATCAATCCATGGCTTGCTCGAAACAACGAGTGCCTCCAACTAACGAGAGTCCTGGGGGAGTTTTGTTTGCAATTATTTTGATTTGATTTGCATAAGGCATGGGACTGGGCATCCCGGTGACCAGCCATTTTCTCGTGAGTGAGGAGCGGAGTCCACTCCTCTTGAGAATAACCCGCCTAGCATGGGAGATACAGACAACCCTAGTTGATACATGAGCTATTCGAGCATACAAAACAGAATTTCATTTGAAGGTTTAGAGTTTGGCACATACAAATTTACTTGGAACGGCAGGTAGATACCACATATATAGGAAGGTATAGTGGACTCATATGGAATAACTTTGGGGTTTATAGAAGTGGATGCACAAGCAGTATTCCCGCTTATTACAAGTGAAGGCTAGAAAAAGACTGGGAAGCGACCAACTAGAGAGTGACAACGGTCATGAACATGCATTAAAATTAATAAACATTGAGTGCAAGCATGAGTAGGATATAATCCACCATGAACATAAATATCGTGGAGGCTATGTTGATTTGTTTCAACTACATGTGTGAACATGTGCCAAGTCAAGCCACTCGAATCATTCAAAGGAGGATACCACCCTATTATACCACATCACAACCATTCTAATAGCATGTTGGCACGCAAGGTAAACCATTATAAACTCCTAGCTAATTAAGCATGGCATAAACAACTATAATCTCTAATTGTCATTGCAAACATGTTTATTCATAATAGGCTGAAGGGGGGGGGGGGGGGGGGGGGGGGGGGGGGGGGGGGGGGGGGGGGGGGGGGGGGGGGGGGGGGGGGGGGGGGGGGGGGGGGGGGGGGGGGGGGGGGGGGGGGGGGGGGGGGGGGGGGGGGGGGGGGGGGGGGGGGGGGGGGGGGGGGGGGGGGGGGGGGGGGGGGGGGGGGGGGGGGGGGGGGGGGGGGGGGGGGGGGGGGGGGGGGGGGGGGGGGGGGGGGGGGGGGGGGGGGGGGGGGGGGGGGGGGGGGGGGGGGGGGGGGGGGGGGGGGGGGGGGGGGGGGGGGGGGGGGGGGGGGGGGGGGGGGGGGGGGGGGGGGGGGGGGGGGGGGGGGGGGGGGGGGGGGGGGGGGGGGGGGGGGGGGGGGGGGGGGGGGGGGGGGGGGGGGGGGGGGGGGGGGGGGGGGGGGGGGGGGGGGGGGGGGGGGGGGGGGGGGGGGGGGGGGGGGGGGGGGGGGGGGGGGGGGGGGGGGGGGGGGGGGGGGGGGGGGGGGGGGGGGGGGGGGGGGGGGGGGGGGGGGGGGGGGGGGGGGGGGGGGGGGGGGGGGGGGGGGGGGGGGGGGGGGGGGGGGGGGGGGGGGGGGGGGGGGGGGGGGGGGGGGGGGGGGGGGGGGGGGGGGGGGGGGGGGGGGGGGGGGGGGGGGGGGGGGGGGGGGGGGGGGGGGGGGGGGGGGGGGGGGGGGGGGGGGGGGGGGGGGGGGGGGGGGGGGGGGGGGGGGGGGGGGGGGGGGGGGGGGGGGGGGGGGGGGGGGGGGGGGGGGGGGGGGGGGGGGGGGGGGGGGGGGGGGGGGGGGGGGGGGGGGGGGGGGGGGGGGGGGGGGGGGGGGGGGGGGGGGGGGGGGGGGGGGGGGGGGGGGGGGGGGGGGGGGGGGGGGGGGGGGGGGGGGGGGGGGGGGGGGGGGGGGGGGGGGGGGGGGGGGGGGGGGGGGGGGGGGGGGGGGGGGGGGGGGGGGGGGGGGGGGGGGGGGGGGGGGGGGGGGGGGGGGGGGGGGGGGGGGGGGGGGGGGGGGGGGGGGGGGGGGGGGGGGGGGGGGGGGGGGGGGGGGGGGGGGGGGGGGGGGGGGGGGGGGGGGGGGGGGGGGGGGGGGGGGGGGGGGGGGGGGGGGGGGGGGGGGGGGGGGGGGGGGGGGGGGGGGGGGGGGGGGGGGGGGGGGGGGGGGGGGGGGGGGGGGGGGGGGGGGGGGGGGGGGGGGGGGGGGGGGGGGGGGGGGGGGGGGGGGGGGGGGGGGGGGGGGGGGGGGGGGGGGGGGGGGGGGGGGGGGGGGGGGGGGGGGGGGGGGGGGGGGGGGGGGGGGGGGGGGGGGGGGGGGGGGGGGGGGGGGGGGGGGGGGGGGGGGGGGGGGGGGGGGGGGGGGGGGGGGGGGGGGGGGGGGGGGGGGGGGGGGGGGGGGGGGGGGGGGGGGGGGGGGGGGGGGGGGGGGGGGGGGGGGGGGGGGGGGGGGGGGGGGGGGGGGGGGGGGGGGGGGGGGGGGGGGGGGGGGGGGGGGGGGGGGGGGGGGGGGGGGGGGGGGGGGGGGGGGGGGGGGGGGGGGGGGGGGGGGGGGGGGGGGGGGGGGGGGGGGGGGGGGGGGGGGGGGGGGGGGGGGGGGGGGGGGGGGGGGGGGGGGGGGGGGGGGGGGGGGGGGGGGGGGGGGGGGGGGGGGGGGGGGGGGGGGGGGGGGGGGGGGGGGGGGGGGGGGGGGGGGGGGGGGGGGGGGGGGGGGGGGGGGGGGGGGGGGGGGGGGGGGGGGGGGGGGGGGGGGGGGGGGGGGGGGGGGGGGGGGGGGGGGGGGGGGGGGGGGGGGGGGGGGGGGGGGGGGGGGGGGGGGGGGGGGGGGGGGGGGGGGGGGGGGGGGGGGGGGGGGGGGGGGGGGGGGGGGGGGGGGGGGGGGGGGGGGGGGGGGGGGGGGGGGGGGGGGGGGGGGGGGGGGGGGGGGGGGGGGGGGGGGGGGGGGGGGGGGGGGGGGGGGGGGGGGGGGGGGGGGGGGGGGGGGGGGGGGGGGGGGGGGGGGGGGGGGGGGGGGGGGGGGGGGGGGGGGGGGGGGGGGGGGGGGGGGGGGGGGGGGGGGGGGGGGGGGGGGGGGGGGGGGGGGGGGGGGGGGGGGGGGGGGGGGGGGGGGGGGGGGGGGGGGGGGGGGGGGGGGGGGGGGGGGGGGGGGGGGGGGGGGGGGGGGGGGGGGGGGGGGGGGGGGGGGGGGGGGGGGGGGGGGGGGGGGGGGGGGGGGGGGGGGGGGGGGGGGGGGGGGGGGGGGGGGGGGGGGGGGGGGGGGGGGGGGGGGGGGGGGGGGGGGGGGGGGGGGGGGGGGGGGGGGGGGGGGGGGGGGGGGGGGGGGGGGGGGGGGGGGGGGGGGGGGGGGGGGGGGGGGGGGGGGGGGGGGGGGGGGGGGGGGGGGGGGGGGGGGGGGGGGGGGGGGGGGGGGGGGGGGGGGGGGGGGGGGGGGGGGGGGGGGGGGGGGGGGGGGGGGGGGGGGGGGGGGGGGGGGGGGGGGGGGGGGGGGGGGGGGGGGGGGGGGGGGGGGGGGGGGGGGGGGGGGGGGGGGGGGGGGGGGGGGGGGGGGGGGGGGGGGGGGGGGGGGGGGGGGGGGGGGGGGGGGGGGGGGGGGGGGGGGGGGGGGGGGGGGGGGGGGGGGGGGGGGGGGGGGGGGGGGGGGGGGGGGGGGGGGGGGGGGGGGGGGGGGGGGGGGGGGGGGGGGGGGGGGGGGGGGGGGGGGGGGGGGGGGGGGGGGGGGGGGGGGGGGGGGGGGGGGGGGGGGGGGGGGGGGGGGGGGGGGGGGGGGGGGGGGGGGGGGGGGGGGGGGGGGGGGGGGGGGGGGGGGGGGGGGGGGGGGGGGGGGGGGGGGGGGGGGGGGGGGGGGGGGGGGGGGGGGGGGGGGGGGGGGGGGGGGGGGGGGGGGGGGGGGGGGGGGGGGGGGGGGGGGGGGGGGGGGGGGGGGGGGGGGGGGGGGGGGGGGGGGGGGGGGGGGGGGGGGGGGGGGGGGGGGGGGGGGGGGGGGGGGGGGGGGGGGGGGGGGGGGGGGGGGGGGGGGGGGGGGGGGGGGGGGGGGGGGGGGGGGGGGGGGGGGGGGGGGGGGGGGGGGGGGGGGGGGGGGGGGGGGGGGGGGGGGGGGGGGGGGGGGGGGGGGGGGGGGGGGGGGGGGGGGGGGGGGGGGGGGGGGGGGGGGGGGGGGGGGGGGGGGGGGGGGGGGGGGGGGGGGGGGGGGGGGGGGGGGGGGGGGGGGGGGGGGGGGGGGGGGGGGGGGGGGGGGGGGGGGGGGGGGGGGGGGGGGGGGGGGGGGGGGGGGGGGGGGGGGGGGGGGGGGGGGGGGGGGGGGGGGGGGGGGGGGGGGGGGGGGGGGGGGGGGGGGGGGGGGGGGGGGGGGGGGGGGGGGGGGGGGGGGGGGGGGGGGGGGGGGGGGGGGGGGGGGGGGGGGGGGGGGGGGGGGGGGGGGGGGGGGGGGGGGGGGGGGGGGGGGGGGGGGGGGGGGGGGGGGGGGGGGGGGGGGGGGGGGGGGGGGGGGGGGGGGGGGGGGGGGGGGGGGGGGGGGGGGGGGGGGGGGGGGGGGGGGGGGGGGGGGGGGGGGGGGGGGGGGGGGGGGGGGGGGGGGGGGGGGGGGGGGGGGGGGGGGGGGGGGGGGGGGGGGGGGGGGGGGGGGGGGGGGGGGGGGGGGGGGGGGGGGGGGGGGGGGGGGGGGGGGGGGGGGGGGGGGGGGGGGGGGGGGGGGGGGGGGGGGGGGGGGGGGGGGGGGGGGGGGGGGGGGGGGGGGGGGGGGGGGGGGGGGGGGGGGGGGGGGGGGGGGGGGGGGGGGGGGGGGGGGGGGGGGGGGGGGGGGGGGGGGGGGGGGGGGGGGGGGGGGGGGGGGGGGGGGGGGGGGGGGGGGGGGGGGGGGGGGGGGGGGGGGGGGGGGGGGGGGGGGGGGGGGGGGGGGGGGGGGGGGGGGGGGGGGGGGGGGGGGGGGGGGGGGGGGGGGGGGGGGGGGGGGGGGGGGGGGGGGGGGGGGGGGGGGGGGGGG
The DNA here is from genome assembly GCA_036873465.1 of Thinopyrum obtusiflorum. Taxonomy (NCBI): domain Eukaryota; kingdom Viridiplantae; phylum Streptophyta; class Magnoliopsida; order Poales; family Poaceae; genus Thinopyrum; species Thinopyrum obtusiflorum. The sequence continues at coordinate 10,337 of JAAAWM010009725.1, forward strand.
GGGGGGGGGGGGGGGGGGGGGGGGGGGGGGGGGGGGGGGGGGGGGGGGGGGGGGGGGGGGGGGGGGGGGGGGGGGGGGGGGGGGGGGGGGGGGGGGGGGGGGGGGGGGGGGGGGGGGGGGGGGGGGGGGGGGGGGGGGGGGGGGGGGGGGGGGGGGGGGGGGGGGGGGGGGGGGGGGGGGGGGGGGGGGGGGGGGGGGGGGGGGGGGGGGGGGGGGGGGGGGGGGGGGGGGGGGGGGGGGGGGGGGGGGGGGGGGGGGGGGGGGGGGGGGGGGGGGGGGGGGGGGGGGGGGGGGGGGGGGGGGGGGGGGGGGGGGGGGGGGGGGGGGGGGGGGGGGGGGGGGGGGGGGGGGGGGGGGGGGGGGGGGGGGGGGGGGGGGGGGGGGGGGGGGGGGGGGGGGGGGGGGGGGGGGGGGGGGGGGGGGGGGGGGGGGGGGGGGGGGGGGGGGGGGGGGGGGGGGGGGGGGGGGGGGGGGGGGGGGGGGGGGGGGGGGGGGGGGGGGGGGGGGGGGGGGGGGGGGGGGGGGGGGGGGGGGGGGGGGGGGGGGGGGGGGGGGGGGGGGGGGGGGGGGGGGGGGGGGGGGGGGGGGGGGGGGGGGGGGGGGGGGGGGGGGGGGGGGGGGGGGGGGGGGGGGGGGGGGGGGGGGGGGGGGGGGGGGGGGGGGGGGGGGGGGGGGGGGGGGGGGGGGGGGGGGGGGGGGGGGGGGGGGGGGGGGGGGGGGGGGGGGGGGGGGGGGGGGGGGGGGGGGGGGGGGGGGGGGGGGGGGGGGGGGGGGGGGGGGGGGGGGGGGGGGGGGGGGGGGGGGGGGGGGGGGGGGGGGGGGGGGGGGGGGGGGGGGGGGGGGGGGGGGGGGGGGGGGGGGGGGGGGGGGGGGGGGGGGGGGGGGGGGGGGGGGGGGGGGGGGGGGGGGGGGGGGGGGGGGGGGGGGGGGGGGGGGGGGGGGGGGGGGGGGGGGGGGGGGGGGGGGGGGGGGGGGGGGGGGGGGGGGGGGGGGGGGGGGGGGGGGGGGGGGGGGGGGGGGGGGGGGGGGGGGGGGGGGGGGGGGGGGGGGGGGGGGGGGGGGGGGGGGGGGGGGGGGGGGGGGGGGGGGGGGGGGGGGGGGGGGGGGGGGGGGGGGGGGGGGGGGGGGGGGGGGGGGGGGGGGGGGGGGGGGGGGGGGGGGGGGGGGGGGGGGGGGGGGGGGGGGGGGGGGGGGGGGGGGGGGGGGGGGGGGGGGGGGGGGGGGGGGGGGGGGGGGGGGGGGGGGGGGGGGGGGGGGGGGGGGGGGGGGGGGGGGGGGGGGGGGGGGGGGGGGGGGGGGGGGGGGGGGGGGGGGGGGGGGGGGGGGGGGGGGGGGGGGGGGGGGGGGGGGGGGGGGGGGGGGGGGGGGGGGGGGGGGGGGGGGGGGGGGGGGGGGGGGGGGGGGGGGGGGGGGGGGGGGGGGGGGGGGGGGGGGGGGGGGGGGGGGGGGGGGGGGGGGGGGGGGGGGGGGGGGGGGGGGGGGGGGGGGGGGGGGGGGGGGGGGGGGGGGGGGGGGGGGGGGGGGGGGGGGGGGGGGGGGGGGGGGGGGGGGGGGGGGGGGGGGGGGGGGGGGGGGGGGGGGGGGGGGGGGGGGGGGGGGGGGGGGGGGGGGGGGGGGGGGGGGGGGGGGGGGGGGGGGGGGGGGGGGGGGGGGGGGGGGGGGGGGGGGGGGGGGGGGGGGGGGGGGGGGGGGGGGGGGGGGGGGGGGGGGGGGGGGGGGGGGGGGGGGGGGGGGGGGGGGGGGGGGGGGGGGGGGGGGGGGGGGGGGGGGGGGGGGGGGGGGGGGGGGGGGGGGGGGGGGGGGGGGGGGGGGGGGGGGGGGGGGGGGGGGGGGGGGGGGGGGGGGGGGGGGGGGGGGGGGGGGGGGGGGGGGGGGGGGGGGGGGGGGGGGGGGGGGGGGGGGGGGGGGGGGGGGGGGGGGGGGGGGGGGGGGGGGGGGGGGGGGGGGGGGGGGGGGGGGGGGGGGGGGGGGGGGGGGGGGGGGGGGGGGGGGGGGGGGGGGGGGGGGGGGGGGGGGGGGGGGGGGGGGGGGGGGGGGGGGGGGGGGGGGGGGGGGGGGGGGGGGGGGGGGGGGGGGGGGGGGGGGGGGGGGGGGGGGGGGGGGGGGGGGGGGGGGGGGGGGGGGGGGGGGGGGGGGGGGGGGGGGGGGGGGGGGGGGGGGGGGGGGGGGGGGGGGGGGGGGATCCCCTATACTTGTGGGTCATCAAGACTGTTTTCTGGCGCCGTTGCCGGGGGGTGAAGCGCCTTTGGTGAGTGGAATTTGGTAAGGAAACATTCATATAGTGTGCTGAAATTTACTGTCACTTGTTGCTATGGAAAATAATCCTTTGAGGGGCTTGTTCGGGGTATCTTCACCCCAACTGGAAGAGCAAAGAGTTTCCCCTCACCTACTGAACCTACTGAAAATATTTATTATGAAATTCCTTTGGGTATGATAGAGAAACAGCTAGCTAATCCTTATGCAGGAGATGGAACATTGCATCCTGATATGCATCTAATCTATGTGGATGAAGTTTGTGGATTATTTAAGCTTGCAGGTTTGCCCGAGGATGAAGTCAAGAATAAGGTCTTCCCTTTATCTTTGAAGGAGAAGGCACTGATATGGTATAGGCTATGCGACGATATTGGATCTTGGAACTACAACCGATTGAAATTGGAATTTCATCAGAAGTTTTATCCTATGCATCTAGTTCATTGTGATCGGAATTATATTTATAATTTTTGGCCTCGTGAAGGAGAAAGTATCCCTCAAGCTTGGGGGAGGCTTAAGTCAATGTTATATTCATGCCCCAATCATGAGGGGGGGGGGGGGGGGGGGGGGGGGGGGGGGGGGGGGGGGGGGGGGGGGGGGGGGGGGGGGGGGGGGGGGGGGGGGGGGGGGGGGGGGGGGGGGGGGGGGGGGGGGGGGGGGGGGGGGGGGGGGGGGGGGGGGGGGGGGGGGGGGGGGGGGGGGGGGGGGGGGGGGGGGGGGGGGGGGGGGGGGGGGGGGGGGGGGGGGGGGGGGGGGGGGGGGGGGGGGGGGGGGGGGGGGGGGGGGGGGGGGGGGGGGGGGGGGGGGGGGGGGGGGGGGGGGGGGGGGGGGGGGGGGGGGGGGGGGGGGGGGGGGGGGGGGGGGGGGGGGGGGGGGGGGGGGGGGGGGGGGGGGGGGGGGGGGGGGGGGGGGGGGGGGGGGGGGGGGGGGGGGGGGGGGGGGGGGGGGGGGGGGGGGGGGGGGGGGGGGGGGGGGGGGGGGGGGGGGGGGGGGGGGGGGGGGGGGGGGGGGGGGGGGGGGGGGGGGGGGGGGGGGGGGGGGGGGGGGGGGGGGGGGGGGGGGGGGGGGGGGGGGGGGGGGGGGGGGGGGGGGGGGGGGGGGGGGGGGGGGGGGGGGGGGGGGGGGGGGGGGGGGGGGGGGGGGGGGGGGGGGGGGGGGGGGGGGGGGGGGGGGGGGGGGGGGGGGGGGGGGGGGGGGGGGGGGGGGGGGGGGGGGGGGGGGGGGGGGGGGGGGGGGGGGGGGGGGGGGGGGGGGGGGGGGGGGGGGGGGGGGGGGGGGGGGGGGGGGGGGGGGGGGGGGGGGGGGGGGGGGGGGGGGGGGGGGGGGGGGGGGGGGGGGGGGGGGGGGGGGGGGTATTGCACCTGCTGAAATAGAAGATATTGATGTCACTATTAAGCTTGCTAATAGAGATACTATATCACCAATTGGGATTGTTAGAGATGTTGAAGTCATGTGTGGGAAAATAAAATACCCTACTGATTTTCCAATTCTTGGTTCCCCACAAGCTGATTTTTGTCCCATTATACTTGGTAGACCTTTCTTGAACACTGTTAATGCCAAAATAGATTGTGAAAAAGAAACTGTTACTATAATTTTTGGGAATATGACTTATGATTTTAATTTCTCTAAATTTCATAGACAACCCCACGATAAAGAATTGCCTAGTAAAGATGAAATTATTGGTCTTGCTTCTATTGTTGTGCCTCCTACTGATCCTTTAGGACAATATTTGTTAGACCATGAAAATGATATGTTCATGAATGAAAGAAGAGAACTTGATGAAATATTCTTTAACCAAATGCCTATTTTGAAACACAACTTGCCTGTTGAAATTCTTGGGGATCCTCCTCCACCCAAGGGAAATCCCGTGTTTGAGCTTAAATAATTACCTGATACATTGAAATATGCTTATCTTGATGAAAAGAAGATATATCTTGTTATTATTAGTGCTAACCTTTCAGAGCATGAAGAAAAGAAACTATTGAAAACTCTGAAGAAGCACTATGCAGCTATTGGATATACTCTTGATGATCTTAAGGGCATTAGTCCCACTCTATGTCAGCACAAAATTAATATGGAGCCTGATGCTAAAACAGTTGTTGATCACCAATGACGGTTAAATCCTAAGATGAAAGAAGTGGTAAGAAATGAAATATTAAAGCTTCAGGAGGCAGGTATAATTTATCCTATTGCTGATAGTAGATGGGTAAGTCCTATTCATTGTGTCCCAAATAAGGGAGGTATTACTGTTGTTCCTAATGATAAGAATGAATTGATTCCATAAAGAATTGTTACAGGTTATAGAATGGTTATCGATTTTAGGAAGTTGAATAAAGCCGCTAGGAAAGATCATTATCCTCTACCCTTTATTCATCAAATGCTAGAAAGATTATCAAAACATGCGCACTTTTGCTTTCTAGATGGTTATTCTGTTTTTTCTCAAATACCTGTGTCAAAAGAGGATCAAGAAATAACCACTTTTACTTGCCCTTTCGGTACCTTTGCTTATAGACGTATGCCTTTTGGTTTATGCAATGCTCCTGCTACCTTTCAAAGATGTATGACTGCTATATTCTCTGACTTTTGTGAAAATATTGTTGAGGTTTTCATCGATGATTTTTCCGTTTACGGAACTTCTTTTGATGATTGCTTAAGCAACCTTGATCGAGTTTTGGGGGGGGGGGGGGGGGGACTAATCTTGTCTTGAATTGGGAGAAGTGCCACTTTATGGTTAATGAAGGTATCGTCTTGGGGCATAAAATTTCTGAAAGAGGTATTGAAGTTGATAAAGCTAAAGTTGATGCTATTGAAAAGATGTCATGTCCTAAGGACATTAAAGGTATAAGAAGTTTCCTTGGTCATGCCGGCTTTTATAGGAGGTTCATTAAGGACTTCTCAAAAATCTCTAGGCCTTTGACTAATCTCTTACAAAAAGATATTCCTTTCGTCTTTGATGATGATTGTGTAGAAGCATTTGAAATACTTAAGAAAGCTTTGATTTCTGCACCTATTGTTCAGCCTCCCGATTGGAATTTACCCTTTGAAATTATGTGTGATGCTAGTGATTATGCTGTTGGTGCTGTTCTAGGACAAAGAGTTGATAAGAAATTAAATGTTATCCAATATGCCAGTAAAACTCTAGACAATGCCCAGAGAAATTATGCCACTACTGAAAAAGAATTTTTAGCAGTTGTATTCGCTTGTGATAAGTTCAGACCTTATATTGTTGATTCTAAAGTAACTGTTCACACTGATCATGCTGCTATCAAATATCTTATGGAAAAGAAAGATGCTAAACCTAGACTCATTAGATGGGTTCTCTTGCTACAAGAATTTGATTTGCATATTATTGATACAAAGGGAGCTGAGAACCCCGTTGCAGACAACTTGTCTAGGTTAGAGAATGTTCGGGGGGGGGGGGGGGGGGGGGGGGGGGGGGGGGGGGGGGGGGGGGGGGGGGGGGGGGGGGGGGGGGGGGGGGGGGGGGGGGGGGGGGGGGGGGGGGGGGGGGGGGGGGGGGGGGGGGGGGGGGGGGGGGGGGGGGGGGGGGGGGGGGGGGGGGGGGGGGGGGGGGGGGGGGGGGGGGGGGGGGGGGGGGGGGGGGGGGGGGGGGGGGGGGGGGGGGGGGGGGGGGGGGGGGGGGGGGGGGGGGGGGGGGGGGGGGGGGGGGGGGGGGGGGGGGGGGTGTTGATGTAGAAGCCCTCCGTGATCGATTCCCCCTCCGGCGGAGCGCCGGAAGAGGCCCCAAGATGGGATCTCATGGGTACAGAAGGTTGCGGCGGTGGAAATAGGGTTTCGTGGTGCCCCTCGATTTTTTTGAGGTACATGGGTATATATAGGAGGAAGAAGTAGGTCGGTGGAGCTGCGAGGGGCCCACGAGGGTGGGGGCGCGCCCAGGGGGGCAGGCACGCCTTCCTGCCTCGTGGCCTCCTCGCTTCTTTCTTGACGTCCACTCCAAGTCCTCTGGATCACGTTTGTTCCAAAAATCACTCTCCCGAAGGTTTCATTCCATTTGGGTTCCGTTTGATATTCCGTTTCTGCGAAACACTGAAATAGGCAAAAAAAATCAGCAATTTGCACTGGGCCTTCGGTTAATAGGTTAGTCCCAAAAATAATATAAAAGTGTATAATAAAGCCCATTAAACATCCAAAACAGATAATATAATAGCATGGAACAATCAAAAATTATGGATACGTTGGAGACGTATCATGCAACACCCCCCGGAAGATGACGACCCCAGCGTATTGACAGTCTTCGAGACTTTCGCTTCAAACAATCGGCGTAAAAGGGCTTTCTGCGACCTCGCCGAAGTCTGCCAAGTCGCAGCAATAAACCCTTGGAACGACACGGCCATAACTTTCAATGCCAGTGACGAACCAAAGTTCCGGACTGTCCGGGCACCAGCCGCCTTGGTCCTCAATCCAATTGTGGATGGGTTTCGGCTCACCAAAGTGCTCATGGACGGCGGCAGCGGATTAAACTCATCTACGAGGATACGCTCAATAAAATGGAAACAGACAGGAGCCGCATCGAGCAAAGTAGCACAACTTTTCGGGGAATCATTCCCAGTCGGGAGGCGTGATGCGCGGGAAAAATCACGCTCGACATGGTATTCAGCACACCGGAGAATTATCGGTCCGAAGAGATAACCTTCCAAGTGGCTCCTTTCAACAGCGGATATCACGCCCTATTGGGGCGAGATGCATTTACACGCTTCCAAGCTATACCTCATTACGGATACATGAAGCTCAAGATGCCCGGGCCCAACGGTATCATCACTCTTGCCAGTGATCTAGACATAGCACTCCGCGCCAAAAATAAAACTGCATCCTTGGCCCTTGAGGCATTGTATGAAATACTCGCGGCCGAAGAGCTAACCGCGCCATGCTCTACTGTGGATAGGGATGACGTAATCCTGGACAAACGACCCAAATCCACCTCCTTTAAACCAACAGATGAAATAGTCAAATTTCAAGTCCACCCGACGGACCCCAAGAAGACAGCATCCATCGGGGCACAACTCGACCCAACGGTCGACGCCGCGCTACGAGAGTTCCTGTGTGAGAACTGGGACATATTCACCTGGCACCCTTCTGATATGCCAGGAATCCCACGCAGGTTCGCCGAACACAGCCTCAATATATTAAAGGGATATAAACCGGTCAAGCAAACACTGCGGCATTTTTTCGAACCCAAACGACAAGCTATGGGAGAGGAGCTAGCCAAGTTACTCGAGGCAGGATTCATCAGAGAAATAAAACACCCGGACTGGCTAGCAAACCTAGTGATGGTACCAAAGAAGGATAAATCCTGGAGCCTATGCGTCGATTTCAAAGACCTCAACAAGGCCTGCCCTAAGGATCCCTTCCCCCTCCCTCGCATCGATCAGATTATTGATGCAACCACAGGACACGACTCACTGTGTTTCCTCAACGCATACTCCGGATACCATCAAATCAAGATGAAGGAGTCCGATCAAGCTGCAATGGCATTCATTACCCCATATGGGCCTTTCTGCTTCAACACTATGCCTTTCGGGCTCAAAAACGCTGGCGCCACCTACCAACGCATGATTCAAACATGCCTGGAGAAACAGATCGGCAAGACAGTTGAAGCATATGTGGATGACGTCGTCATCAAAACCAGGCACGTCGAGTCATTGATAGACGATCTACGTCTCACATTCGACAACCTCCGTATATATGACATCAAGCTCAATCCAGAAAAGAGTGTTTTCGGCGTCCCCGCTGGAAAACTACTGGGCTTCATCATTTCCAATAGAGGAATTGAGGCAAATCCAGCCAAAATCCGAGCTGTCACAATTGGCTATGCCAACAGACCTTAAACAGGTCCAAAAACTCACGGGATGCGTGGCAGATTTAAGCCGCTTTATCTCCAGATTGGGAGAAAAAGCATTGCCACTTTATCGCCTTCTCTGACGCACCGACCACTTCGAGTGGACGGATGCGGCAACGTCCGGACTAGAGGAAATAAAGGCCTTTTAGCGAGCAACCCAATCCTGGCCGCGCCGAACATCGGTGAACCCATGTTATTATACATATCGGCAACACACCAGGTGGTGAGCGCCTTGCTCGTCGTTGAGCGAGAGCAGGACGGTCACAAGTTCCCGCTCCAGAAACCGGTATACTATGTATCCACTGTCCTCACACCATGCAAATCCTGATACCATCATTACCAAAAGATAGCATACACGGTCTTCATGGCATCCCGGAAGCTGCGACACTACTTTCAAGAGTGCTCGATTACGGTGGCTTCCGAGGTACCACTCAACGACATAATAAACAACCGCGATGCCATGGGCCGGATTGCTAAGTGGGCCATTGAGCTCCTTCCATTCGACATAACATACAAACCGCGCCGAGCCATTAAATCCCAAGTACTGGCTGACTTCGTCGCCTAATGGACAGAGGCCAAACTCCCTAAAGAGTACAGCACGTATTCCAACTGGGTTATGTACTTCGATGGTTCCGAAATGTTGGCGGGGTTAGGGGCGGGCGTTGTCCTAACGTCCCCCACTAGAGATGTAGTTCAGTACGTACTCCAAATATTATACATAGACTCCAACAATGCAGCCGAATATGAGGCCTTATTGCATGGTCTTCAGATGGCTGTCTCCATGGGCATACAACGCCTGGAAGTGCGCGGGGACTCAAACCTCGCAATATCTCAAATAAATGGAGATTTCGATGCCAAAGACCCGAAAATGGCGGCTTACCGTAACGCCATTCTCAAAATGTCGGCTCGGTTCGAGGGGCTCGAGTTTCATCATGTGGCTCGAGAAAGTAATCAAGCAGCGGACGTCCTTGCTCGCATCGGCGCCAAGCGCGACCCTGTCCCACCTAACATCTTTCTGGAAAGGCTTTTTAAACCATCCGTGGTGTGGCAAGGGGAGAGCAGCAACACCAGTCCGGATCCGACTATAACCCCAGATTTTGAACACACCGATATCATCGGGGGCTCAGCCACCAAAATAACACTGTCGACCCATCTCATCATGGCAGTCATTGCCCCATGGACCGAACCCTTCTTGGCCTACCTTAATAGGCGAGAACTCCCTGAGGATCAGAATGAGGCTCGCCGCATTGTCCGGTGCTCGAAAGACTACAAGGTTTATGACGGAGAACTCTACAAGAAAAGCGCTACCGGAGTACTTCAAAGATGTATCTTCGAGGAAGAGGGGCGGCAGCTTTTGGCTGAAATTCATGCCGGTCTCGGTGGTCACCATGCCGCAGCTCGGGCCCTTGTAAGCAAGGCCTTCCGTATAGGTTTCTATTGGCCGACGGCCCGAGCAGACGCACAGGACCTTGTCCAACGTTACGTCGGATGCCAGCTTTTCGCCAACCAAAGCCATATGCCACCCACTGCTCTACAAACAATCCCCATCACTTGGCCTGCCGCGGTCTGGGGGCTTGATATGGTCGGACCCCTTAAAGGAGGAAGCCATAAGAAAAAGTATCTGCTGGTCATGGTGGATAAATTCACTAAGTGGATAGAGGCCAAACCAGTTAAAACGGCCGAAGCCGGGCCAGTGATTGAATTCATATCCGGTGTTGTGCACCGTTATGGTGTTTCGCACAGCATCATCACCGATAATGGCTCCAATTTAACAGCCAATGAGGTGAAAACCTGGTGTGCTAATCTAGGCATTAAGCTCGATTACGCCTCTGTCTATCACCCGCAAACAAACGGTCAAGTTGAACGGGCCAATGGTCTTATCATGAGCGGCATTAAACCCAGACTAGTGCGGTCTTTGAAAGAATCAGACAAGCACTGGGTTGACGACCTTGACTCCGTACTCTGGGGGCTGCGGACCACGCCCAACCGCACTACTAGATATACACCTTTCTTCATGGTGTACAGCGCGGAGGCTGTGTTACCCTGTGACATTATTCATGACTCACCTCGAGTGCGCATGTACGAAGAGAGAGAGGCCGAGCTTGATCGGCAGGATAGCCTAGATGCCCTGGAGGAGGAGCGCGATGTTGAAAAAGCCCGTTCCGCATTTTATCAACAACAGGCCCGCAGATATCAAAGCAGAGAAGTACGGGCCAAGACTTATAATGTTGGCGAACTCGTTCTACGCTTGCCGGAAAAGAAAAAGGACAAACTCAAGCCCAAGTGGGAGGGTCCCTTCATCATTGACGATGTTCTCACTGGAGGAGCGTACCACCTGCGTGATGCGTCAGACAATCGCCTAGAGCCGAACCCCTGGAACGCGGCCAGACTCCGAAGATTCTATGCCTAGCGCCGAACTCTTTGTTTGTCTCCTTCTCCCTATTGTTTCCATTATTTTTTCCTCTCTTTTTGGTTTTTCTTTTTTAGCCTTAAAGCTTTCGTGCGGCTAAACCGTGCACCTGTGACGTACACATCCTCAAATATGTACGTCCATTATACCTGGGGGCTTCTTGGACAGAAGCTTATTATTGTTATTTTCCGAGCATCACGCTCATCACATATGCGTGTTTTCCCCATATGTACCTTTTCTTCGCCATTATATGCATCGATATGACTTAAGTTTTGGCCAAGCTGGGTTGCCTGGCTCCAGTGCTTATGCCCTACATTCCCGTTAGTTCAGCTAGGGCATAAAGGGAGCACCTCTGCGATTGTTACTGCCGGGTCATCCGGATGTGTACCTCAGACTGGGTGAAGTCGAAAGCTAGTGTTCTTAAGGGAATATTCGGTCGGCGGACTAAAGATGTTTTTGCATTCACCCCATTGTGAACCCCCAGATGTTACGTACACTGTGATTTTTTCAATCACAGTTCGGACATGCACATTAACGCATGTACACCCAGGGAAAGGAACCCTTAATGGAACTATTCTCTCTGGAAGATGTTTCTTACAATCACAATGTAATATAACATAGCTAGCCGGATACAACTTGTCTGTTCAAGCAACTATGACCCCTACGCCTAGTTTCCACGCATACCCCAGTCTATTTTGCCGCTCAGGTATTCGGAAACACTCCGCACCTTCGGGTCCAGAGGTCGAAGCGAAAAGGTCTGCCACGACAATCGTTTTACAATCCGGCTAGGGACAAATATGTCAAGGAAAGTACATAGTCACTCGGACTCAAAAATTTCCTCCTCTATACCTTCTAACAGGCAGTCTAACTTACAATCCTGTTGGGAATATTTGGCGGCTACTTCAACTTGGTCATATACCAAATTAACGGGAATTTCTTTTCCATCTGACCCTAGAGGTCCGACCCGGGCCATATGATTCGGATCAAGCTTGGTATACCGTGTTTTCACCATGGCCGAGGCTTCTCGTGCACCTTCCCGGCAGGCCGATATCTTCCATAATTGGAAACGCCACCGCGCTCCCCTGAATAGCTGTATAAGCTCCTCCATCCTTCCGGGAGGGGAGGCGGATGGCCATAAAGCCTTGGCAACACTTCGCATCGCCTGCCGAGCTTGCTCGTGCATTTGCGACAGCTCTTGTAGCAGATCGCCCGAGAATCCGGACATCTCCTCTTCGGGACGGCCAATCAGCATACCTACAGAAATAACTCTGTCAGTCCCTTTTATCTCTGAATTACATGGAGGTAAGTTTGACCACATACTAAATATGCCACCTCGAAGCCTCTTATTTTCCTTCACGGAGTCAGCCAGCTGGGCCCGCACATCTTTTAGTTCTTCGCCCAGCTGGGTGTTGGAATCCTGGAGCTTGTTTTTCTCCTCCCTGACTCGTGTCAGCACACGTTCGCCCGCGGCCAGTAGTCTTTTGCCTTCTTGTTCTCCCGCTTGAGCGGCTTTCTGTTGCTCCTTCAGTTGATCTGATGATCCTGCCATGAGATGAGCAACAGTGTCAGCATTGCTGGTATATAATTATGTTTTCTCGATGGAGGGGAACATTACCAGGGGACGCCTTCTTGGATTTCTCCAGTTCGGCGGTAGCAGCAGTTAGCTGGGTCCGATACTTTTCTAGTTCTTGAGACAACATGTTGTTCTTCTCCATAAGCACCTAGTTATACAATGATCCTTAAATCAGTTGTATCAACTGCTTCAAGTCTCGGGGGCTACTGGTATATAATTATCAGTTTTGTATAATATAAACTTACCCGCATATCTTTCAAATGCTGGTCTGCGGCTCTGGTAAGCCCGTCTCGAGCAGTTCGGATGTATGCATCCGCCGAGCTGAAGGCATCGAATGCCTATTTTGTAAAACCAGGGTCGCGAAGAACGGCCCTCCGACGCCGATGACCCATGGCGCTCTCCACTTCTGAGTTTGTGACGGATACATCATCTGAATCCTTGGCCAAAGAACAATCTGGCATCACTCCCGTATCTGCCCTTGTCTTTACGGCAGGGTCTGGAACCTGGCTGTTGGGAGTATGACCGGCAGGACCCCCGGACATAGTCCGGCGAATGCTTTTCCTGATAAGGCACAAACGGAAAATGTCACAGTTGGATGTGACTGCCAAGGGGCATATTTACGAAGCCATACCTCTTCGATGAAGGCTCGGTCGGGCCTTCGTTTGCCTTCCTCTTCGAAGGCTTGCCCGGCGTGGGTGCCGCTCTCTCTGGAGTGGCCTCGGGTGCAACATGGCGCTCCGAACGCCTCCCCTTTGGAGCACGAGACAGTGCGGTGGGTGAGGCAGAACGAGGAGGCTCTTTTGGAGGAGATGTCTCCTGATTACTTACGTGTGAGGCAGGGAGAAGACCGGGATAGTCGGCGGTGATGGCCACTTCTGTGCCGTCATAGCTCGCCTGGTAGAACATTCCATCCTCGAGCACCACGAATATGTCCGGATCCTCTTCGAATCTGGGGTCAAGGTCCCGGTTGTGGTCCTCTAGCTGCGGGGCGGGGCTGTGTAGCCCCTCGGTGATCTTTCGCCATTTTTGTTACAAATGGACGGATTAATGTTCATTAAAAGTGACTCAGGGAGTAGAATGAGTGGAGCAGCGGGGTTGGAACTCACCCAGCTAGGAGGATTGTACATGGAGAATCCATCTCTGCGCTTAATATGAATAAATTCCTCTTCCTCCCCTTTGAACAGCTTGGCCAATATTTTTGCCAAAGCGGCGGGGGTGTCTGGACCCTTCCGACTGCAGCGGGAGGCGTCATCTTCCCCATTATAGTGCCACATGGGAAGCCCTCTATATTGGAGTGGTTGCACCCCTCGCACTATGGAAGTCGCCATTACCTCGACTATTGATAATCCGGACTGGGCAAGCATATTTATCTTGCTCATCAGTTGACGGACTTCCGCACTATCTCCCTCCTCGAAGTTCTGAGGGCGCCAGCTAGGGCATTTCTTCAACGGAACACTTGTAAATTCGGGAAGACCCATTCGAACTGGGTCAGGAAGGGCGACGTCCTCGATATAGAACCGGGGGGGGGGGGGGGGGGGGGGGGGGGGGGGGGGGGGGGGGGGGGGGGGGGGGGGGGGGGGGGGGGGGGGGGGGGGGGGGGGGGGGGGGGGGGGGGGGGGGGGGGGGGGGGGGGGGGGGGGGGGGGGGGGGGGGGGGGGGGGGGGGGGGGGGGGGGGGGGGGGGGGGGGGGGGGGGGGGGGGGGGGGGGGGGGGGGGGGGGGGGGGGGGGGGGGGGGGGGGGGGGGGGGGGGGGGGGGGGGGGGGGGGGGGGGGGGGGGGGGGGGGGGGGGGGGGGGGGGGGGGGGGGGGGGGGGGGGGGGGGGGGGGGGGGGGGGGGGGGGGGGGGGGGGGGGGGGGGGGGGGGGGGGGGGGGGGGGGGGGGGGGGGGGGGGGGGGGGGGGGGGGGGGGGGGGGGGGGGGGGGGGGGGGGGGGGGGGGGGGGGGGGGGGGGGGGGGGGGGGGGGGGGGGGGGGGGGGGGGGGGGGGGGGGGGGGGGGGGGGGGGGGGGGGGGGGGGGGGGGGGGGGGGGGGGGGGGGGGGGGGGGGGGGGGGGGGGGGGGGGGGGGGGGGGGGGGGGGGGGGGGGGGGGGGGGGGGGGGGGGGGGGGGGGGGGGGGGGGGGGGGGGGGGGGGGGGGGGGGGGGGGGGGGGGGGGGGGGGGGGGGGGGGGGGGGGGGGGGGGGGGGGGGGGGGGGGGGGGGGGGGGGGGGGGGGGGGGGGGGGGGGGGGGGGGGGGGGGGGGGGGGGGGGGGGGGGGGGGGGGGGGGGGGGGGGGGGGGGGGGGGGGGGGGGGGGGGGGGGGGGGGGGGGGGGGGGGGGGGGGGGGGGGGGGGGGGGGGGGGGGGGGGGGGGGGGGGGGGGGGGGGGGGGGGGGGGGGGGGGGGGGGGGGGGGGGGGGGGGGGGGGGGGGGGGGGGGGGGGGGGGGGGGGGGGGGGGGGGGGGGGGGGGGGGGGGGGGGGGGGGGGGGGGGGGGGGGGGGGGGGGGGGGGGGGGGGGGGGGGGGGGGGGGGGGGGGGGGGGGGGGGGGGGGGGGGGGGGGGGGGGGGGGGGGGGGGGGGGGGGGGGGGGGGGGGGGGGGGGGGGGGGGGGGGGGGGGGGGGGGGGGGGGGGGGGGGGGGGGGGGGGGGGGGGGGGGGGGGGGGGGGGGGGGGGGGGGGGGGGGGGGGGGGGGGGGGGGGGGGGGGGGGGGGGGGGGGGGGGGGGGGGGGGGGGGGGGGGGGGGGGGGGGGGGGGGGGGGGGGGGGGGGGGGGGGGGGGGGGGGGGGGGGGGGGGGGGGGGGGGGGGGGGGGGGGGGGGGGGGGGGGGGGGGGGGGGGGGGGGGGGGGGGGGGGGGGGGGGGGGGGGGGGGGGGGGGGGGGGGGGGGGGGGGGGGGGGGGGGGGGGGGGGGGGGGGGGGGGGGGGGGGGGGGGGGGGGGGGGGGGGGGGGGGGGGGGGGGGGGGGGGGGGGGGGGGGGGGGGGGGGGGGGGGGGGGGGGGGGGGGGGGGGGGGGGGGGGGGGGGGGGGGGGGGGGGGGGGGGGGGGGGGGGGGGGGGGGGGGGGGGGGGGGGGGGGGGGGGGGGGGGGGGGGGGGGGGGGGGGGGGGGGGGGGGGGGGGGGGGGGGGGGGGGGGGGGGGGGGGGGGGGGGGGGGGGGGGGGGGGGGGGGGGGGGGGGGGGGGGGGGGGGGGGGGGGGGGGGGGGGGGGGGGGGGGGGGGGGGGGGGGGGGGGGGGGGGGGGGGGGGGGGGGGGGGGGGGGGGGGGGGGGGGGGGGGGGGGGGGGGGGGGGGGGGGGGGGGGGGGGGGGGGGGGGGGGGGGGGGGGGGGGGGGGGGGGGGGGGGGGGGGGGGGGGGGGGGGGGGGGGGGGGGGGGGGGGGGGGGGGGGGGGGGGGGGGGGGGGGGGGGGGGGGGGGGGGGGGGGGGGGGGGGGGGGGGGGGGGGGGGGGGGGGGGGGGGGGGGGGGGGGGGGGGGGGGGGGGGGGGGGGGGGGGGGGGGGGGGGGGGGGGGGGGGGGGGGGGGGGGGGGGGGGGGGGGGGGGGGGGGGGGGGGGGGGGGGGGGGGGGGGGGGGGGGGGGGGGGGGGGGGGGGGGGGGGGGGGGGGGGGGGGGGGGGGGGGGGGGGGGGGGGGGGGGGGGGGGGGGGGGGGGGGGGGGGGGGGGGGGGGGGGGGGGGGGGGGGGGGGGGGGGGGGGGGGGGGGGGGGGGGGGGGGGGGGGGGGGGGGGGGGGGGGGGGGGGGGGGGGGGGGGGGGGGGGGGGGGGGGGGGGGGGGGGGGGGGGGGGGTTCATCGTGATCGTAATTATATATATAATTTTTGGCCTCGCGAAGGAGAAAGAATCGCTCAAGCTTGGGGGAGGCTTAAGTCAATGTTATATTCATGCCCCAATCATGAGCTCTCAAGATAAATTATTATCCAAAAAAATTATGCTCGGCTTTCTCTCAATAATCGCTCCATGCTCGATACTTCTTGTACTGGTTCTTTTACGATGAAGACTATTGAATTCAAATGGTATTTACTGGAAAGAATTAAACGCAACTCTGAAGATTGGGATCTCGACGAAGGTAAGGAGTCAGGTATAACACCTAAGTTTGATTGTGTTAAATCTTTTATGGATACCGATGTTTTCCGTGAATTTAGCACTAAATATGGACTCGACTCTGAGATAGTAGCTTCTTTCTGTGAATCATTTGCTACTCATGTTGATCTCCCTAAGGAGAAGTGGTTTAAATATAATCCTCCCATTGAAATAAAAGTAGTTGCACCTATTAAAGTTGAAGAAAAGACTATCACTTATAATGTTGATCCTATTGTTCCTACCGCTTATATTGAGAAACCACCTTTCCCTGTTAGAATAAAGGATCATGCTAAAGCTTCAACTGTGGTTCGTAAGAGTAATACTAGAACACCTACACCCCCTGAGCAAATTAAAGTTGAACCTAGTATTGCTATGGTTAAAGATCTCTTGGCCGATAATATTGACGAGCATGTTATTTACTTCTGTGATGAAGCTGCTAGAATTGCTAGACCCGATACTAAAAATAAACATAGACCTGTTGTAGGCATGCCTGTTATTTCTGTTAAAATAGGAGATCATTGTTATCATGGCTTATGTGATATGGGTGCTAGTGCAAGTGCAATACCTCATTCCTTATACAAAGAAATTATGCATGATATTGCACCTGCTGAGATAGAAGAAATTGATGTTACAATTAAGCTTGCCAATAGAGATACTATTTCACCAGTTGGGATTGTTAGAGATGTTGAAGTCTTGTGTGGGAAAGTTAAATATCCGGCTGATTTTCTTGTTCTTGGTTCCCCACAAGATGACTTTTGTCCCGTTATATTTGGCAGACCCTTCTTGAATACTGTGAATGCTAGGATAGATTGCAAAAAGGATGTTGTTACTATTGGTTTAGGGGATATGTCTCATG